>JBAMJV010012331.1:0-70479 GCA_037951105.1 Echinarachnius parma | reverse complement strand
TTGATTATGGTTTATGAAACACTGCTGTTTGATATTCCATCCATTTTTTATTTTCATGGCGCATGTAGTTAAATGCATTAATTGCAATTTTAAAACAGCGCATTTTGAAGTTGTCTAATATTCAATAAGCTGCAATGATAATATTACCTTTTGCCAACAATGTTACTTATTCATGGATTAATGGTTACCTCTTATTTTTACACATTGTTTTCCTAACTCAACTGCCATAAAAACATTTTGGCAAGACAAAATCTTGAAAAGATTATTGGTTATGAACTTATAAGCAATAGTCTTTTTGTGTTCGGTTAAATGAAATGTGATAAGTGATATGTCAACGATTATTATAACATTATGAAATGTGAAAAGGAAAATTAGATCCTTGAAAAGCTTTAACTGATCGGTATGTCAAATTCAATTTAATATAGGTTTTCTCGGCCAATTTCGTAAGCTTCTCATTCGTTTTGATAAACGTGTCATTCAATTTCGCGAAACTGAGCTGAAGGCTTGCAATTGTGGTTCAAAATTGCATTTTGTTCATACGATTTAGCTCTTCGGTCAAGTGATTTACCACTTTTAGCATTCAATTTAAAGAACACGCTATTTGCATTAAATTTCGCCAACGGCTTTCACTGAAGGTGGTATTACGTAATCACAAATTCTCTCGCTTTAAATTGAATGGCAATTTTACGAAAGAGAAACACGGTTTAAATCGAATGCAAATAAAATGTTTTCGAATGATCGTTTTATGAATTCGAATGTGATAAGTGATATGTCAACGATTATTATAACATTATGAAATGTGAAAAGGAAAATTAGATCCTTGAAAAGCTTTAACTGATCGGTATGTCAAATTCAATTTAATATAGGTTTTCTCGGCCAATTTCGTAAGCTTCTCATTCGTTTTGATAAACGTGTCATTCAATTCGCGAAACTGAGCCTGAAGGCTTGCAATTGTGGTTCAAAATTGCATTTTGTTCATACGATTTAGCTCTTCGGTCAAGTGATTTACCACTTTTAGCATTCAATTTAAAGAACACGCTATTTGCATTAAATTTCGCCAACGGCTTTCACTGAAGGTGGTATTACGTAATCACAAATTCTCTCGCTTTAAATTGAATGGCAATTTTACGAAAAGAGAAACACGGTTTAAATCGAATGCAAATAAAATGTTTTCGAATGATCGTTTTATGAATTCGAATGCTAAAAAACGAATTTGAACTGCAAATTACAGCTGCGGTGAAAAAATCGGCGAAATTGAATGCACACAAAATGAATTCGTGTGGCCAACTTACGAAATTGACCGAGAAATCCTATATTTAAATTACCTTCGGCGACTCGGAAGCGTTCCACCGCTCGTTAGAATGTATCACCTTCGACGTTGGTGGGGGTATTTCCACCTTTTGCGGAGTGACAGAATATAAATAACGTGTTTGGAAGTTGTCCAATTGGGTGATTTCAAGTATGGTGTTTGGGGTTGGTGTTAGTGCTTATTAAACACTAACACCGGCCTTAGGCGCCATATTTGAAATCCCCCAATGTCACTGTATACCATCCTAACACGAAGTCATCTCAAATATGGTGCCTAAGGCCGGTGTTAGTGTTTAATAAGCACTAACACCAACCCCAAACACCATACTTGAAATCACCCAGTGTCTCGATTCATGATGATCTTCTCCACTTGTATACTGATGGATGGCTTCTCTCATTAATCTAGTATGTTCATTGTCATATTTGGTGATAATTTTAAATGATCCAATTATCAAATTGGTTTGCTGATTTTTAAATATTCAAATCGTCTTTAGAATAGAGCCATTTCTGATTTATTTGTTTTGTTTTGTAAAGTTTGGGCAGTTAAAAATAAGATATAGGATTCTCGGTCAATTTCGTAAGTAAGCGAAACGAATTCATTTTACAGTTTGTGCATTCAATCTCGCCGATTATGTCACCGCAGCTGTGTTTTATCGTTCAAATTCGTTTTTTAGCATTTCAATTCATAAAATGGTCATTCAAAAACATTTTGTTTGCATTCGAATTAAAATGCATTGCTTAAGTTTCATGTTTGCTCGCCTTTTTGATAATTTATTTAGGGGTCGTGATCTCTTTTAGGCCAGTTTATTCGTGTAAATTATATGCAGTCTTTATTTAACATGTGAAGGTCAAACTTTGAGTATAAGTTCAATCACAATCAATATCGCAATCACAATCTCAATCACAATTACAATCACGATCAAAATCAAAATCACCATGTAAAACACAATAATGCACAATCACGATCACAATCAAGATCATGATCACAGTCACAACTACCATCTCACATCACACTGGGTATCATTAATTAAATAATTGTTATTTTAGGCTTATGTAATGTTTTAAGCCAAAAAAGAGAGGGGGGGCTGCAGCCCCCAGTCCCCCCCCCCCCCCCGCGGCCCCTGCAAACCGCGTTTAAAAAGTGTGTTTGGATTACATATTGATGTTTCAAAGCAGGTTTATTTCAGGATACAACTTTGAATGGACCACTTTTAACCAAAATCAATGAACATTTTCCTAAAATATATAATAGTACGCAGCTACAACACGTGTATTATTCACAACATAAACGGACTGAAAGTGAAGACTATCGAGTATTTTTAGCGACTCTTTAAGTTCTTTACAAGCCATAAAGAGTCACAAAGAGGAACTTCCTGTATATGAAATTTTAAATTTGTGTTTACAATTGAAGAATAAAAGGACTTTTGTGTTTTTTGAATGGATTCCCAGTCATTGTGGACTTAATGGTAATGAGATTGTGGATATAGAAGCGAAACGAGGTTTGAAAAAAAAAATAGAAATTGATAATAAATTAGCAAGGTATGAAATTAATAGTATTATAAGGAAACGAATGTATGTTAAATGGCAGACAAGATGGGAAGGAACTGAATCATGTCTTAAAGATGTGCAAAAGAATGTAAAGAGTATATATATATGTAAATTAAATAATAGAAAAAATGAAAGTATATTGCACTGTTTAAGAATGGGAAACATTGGTTTAAATGTAAATTTATGTGTCTTGAAAAAACACGATACTGGTATTGCCCTAATTGTGAGGGTATATTTGAAACTATTACACATTTTTTGTGTCAGTGTCCAGAGTACATAGTTCAAAGGGCCATGATGATGGCTGAAACAGGTTTATATGAAGAAGGAAAAATAATGACTTTGTTAAATTCTTTAGAGCGACCCCTCCAACAAGCTCTCGTTGATTATGTAAGAAGAACCAGGAGATTACCCGTATAATATTAAGAGTTTGTATTGAAATTGTTTTTGTATAATAATTATGTTTGACTCTCGTAAAATTATATGCATGCTCAAGCCGGAACAGAGACTGTTTACAGGACATCTGTGCAGGCCTCTGAAGCTGGTTTGATCAGCATATAAATTTTGCTGAAAAAGTAATGCGTAACTTTCTTTTGTATAATTTGTTTATGTAAATAATTAGTAAATTACATCCTGCACTTTGCACTTTTACTTTCAAAGCCCCAAAATGTTTGCTACCTTGTATGTTCTTGAATATTAAATTGAAAACATTTTTTTTGAGTTGATTTGATTTGATATATAATTTTGTTTTGTTTTTTTTGGAATCGGATGCAGGTGCAAAATAGAACGAAGGCGACCAGACCGCATCTCCATGCATCGGGGGGCCTAGACTGATTCGTCAGTTGAGAAGCCTGCTCAACGTACCGAGCCGGGTTGGCCCGATGATGCCTTTAATTTTGGTTTTGTTTATCGATGGTTTGAAAACGTTTATGCACCCCCAAAAGAAAGAAAATAAGAAATACAAATAATGAAAATATTAAAATAAAGAAAATTAATGAGAAGAATTAAATAATATTTAGTTATTGGCGAAAATATTCAAATTGAATGAACCGCCAATAAACTCTAAACAACAACAACAACAACCTGATAAACATGATAATACATGATAAAAACAAGGTGCAACATTCATAATAATGAAATAACTTTCCCGGATCTTAAGATTTGCATCATTTTCTTAGGTGGGTTCTGAAATGAGCAGGATGCAGCACTCTATCATTTAAACACGTTGAGCCAGAAATCACCTTTTCTTGGAGTAGACTCCAAAAGATAACAGCGACGTTATTATTATTACTATTATTATTATTATTTATTCGACCAGAAAGCTAAGTATACAGAGTAAAATACAACACAAATATTAACATTAATGCACAATATACACAAATTATACACCATGAAGAGTTTTAAATCCCGACAACATTTAAATGATTTGTTGTATTGTATAGAGCAAGTACATTGTATATTATAATACGCATTGTAATTACTGACATTATGTAATCCAAAGTATCTGCTCAAGTAATATATCGAATCGAATCTTTCCATAGCGCCCGCCGTGCAACAAAGTTACAAAAGTCAAAAATATATGATTTAAGTCAAGATTATTGATACATTCAATAACGTACTCCGTATACCACAGTACATGAAGCCAAAATATATTTCTAAAATAAAGATTAACAATGATTCGATATCGTACGGCGTAATCTCTTAAAATTCAAGATTATTAATACATTAGATAGCATACGCCGTGCAACATATTTACGAAAGCCAAATAAACCCCTACAAAAAATATATAATTGCATTACATGTCTTCACCCGTGCAAAAGCATACATCAAGTTACAATCTAAAGAAGCAATGACGTATTTCCTTTCAGATAACATTATTATTATTATTTATTCGACCAAAAGCAAAGTATACAGAGTAAATACAACACAAATATTAACATAATGCACAATATACACAAATTATACACCATGAACATGATGAAGGAGTTTTAAATTCCGACACCATTAAAATGATTTGTTGTATTCATAGGCGTACCCAGGGGGGGGGGGGTGGGGGGGGGGGGGGGGGTATTGATTATTGATACATACGATTACGTACGCCGTATAACACAGTAAATAAAGCCAAAATATATTTCTAAAATAAAGATTAACAATGAGTCGATAGCGTACGGCGTGATCTCTTAAAAGTCAAGATTATTGATACATTAGATAGCATACGCCGTGCAACATATTTACAAAAGCCAAAATAAACCCCTAAAAAAAGTTGGGAAACTGAACTTTGATCGGTTATATCACTCTTATTGTACAATTGTATTGTTCTTTTTAGGGTCATTGCATTGCATGATTATTTCCTTTAAGATGGTACATTATTTGTCATTTATTTCAAATCAGGGAATACGCAGTGCGTTTTCAGAATAGAGGACGGTCAGAAGTCAAATGTCGCAAAATGGGCCCAGAGTATTCAGTTGGGAAATTTACTCTTGTGTCGTTTATTTTTATTGTTCAAGTTGTATCAAAGTTTGTGGCGTGTTCAAATGATTTAAACCCTTCAAATTTGGTATCATTGTGAAGCACAATTGCATATATGTTCAATACGATCACGTCCGTAACGATATGATGGAGGTTCGAAAGTGATATGTTGCAAAATGCTTTTTATGTCGTGAAATTGAAGGCGTTGCATCGAAACTCGACTACGGGAGGAGATGTTTTGGGGTTTTGATTTGCATAATCATCAGTAAATTTAGCAGCATGGGAAAGCATGTTTACTTTTCCTTACAATTATGTCTCACCTGTAATAATTATGCTATCTGGATGTGTACAGTAAAGCCGGATATGGGGCGCATTAAAGGTTCTCTGACAATTTTAGCATATAAGGTATAATTTATCACGTGGATCCCGATAAAATAAAAAAAATTATCGATGGAAAAGTAATTAAAAACAAGAAATCACCTTGAAAATTCACATTGAGACCCATTTAAAACACCCACTAAACGAGTGAAATTCTGCTTGTGACCTCATCTGTCAATCACAACTCGGTTACTTATACAATTAACAATGCACCTTTTTCCAAGCTAAGCGCCTGATCACGATAGTATCGCATGTTTGAATACACTACCAACTAACACCCTTTCAATTTCAATAGCGGTTTCTATGTCAGAAAAGCCCAACCATAATAAGAACAATAAAATGCACTGAATAGCTATTGTATGGAAGCATACAGGGCAAGCTGTTGTGGGCATGTTCCTTTTTTCCTTTCAGATACTTAAAAAATGAACAATGCACCTTCTTCCAAGCTGAGTGCCTGCTCACAATAGTATCGCATGTTTGAATACACTACCAACTAACACACTTTCAATTTCAATAGCGGTTGCTATGTCAGAAAAGCCCAACCATAATTAGGACAATAAAATGCACTGAATAGCTATTGTATGGAAGCATACAGGGCAAGCTGTTGTGGGCATGTTCATGTTTTCCTTTTCTTTTGCTATCTAATGTAAGCTGACCAGTGATTGAAATGAGGTCAATAGCGTATTGGTACTTTCCTTGTCCTTATGATGGTTGAGGTTTTCTGACATAGCAACTGCTATTGAAATGGAAAGTGTGTGAGTTGGTATATAGTGTATTCAAATATGTGATACTATTGTGAGCAGTCGCTCATCCTGGGCAAAGGTGCATTATTCATCTTATAAGTAACTGAGTTATGATTGACATACTTATGAGGTCACAGGCAGAATTTCACTCTGGAGAGTTTTTTTAAGAGGTGGGGCTTAGCAAGATAAATAAAGATTAATTAAATGTTCCAAAATATACAAAGCATATTGAGGTCAAACAGTTTACAAATATTTAATGTGTATACTTATACAGATAAGCTGATTACAACATGCATTTGCATGGCATGGAACCATTAATGCTAAGAATATAATACCGTGGCATCTTCTTGCAAGATTCCGGTAAGATATTGTTTTATTAATTATAACTTTAACATCATTACATGTTGCACTATCGCAAACTCGTTAATTTATCTTTAATAATGTTATGATATCTCATTTTGTAATGATTATGCTGCATGTGTGTGTGCGCAGTACAGGAAAACTCTCAAACGTGATGTATTGAAAATGCATCAAATTTCCCTAAACCTACGCAAACTGGCCAGAACTAGCATATTAGCGCCCTCTTTGACCGTGTAGCTATATGCCAGGTATGTTAAAGACTGTGGCGCGGACAAGGCAAATAGAGGACGCTAGTCATATTACGCGCGCGCTACGCACGAGACGCTCCGTCTGTACAAACTAATGGTATCCCCTTTTAGCAGCACGTTCGTTCTAGCCTAGTTGACTGTCATGGCGCGGCCCAATGCGGGCGGCTGAGTAATTTTTTCCCCGGCCCTCTATATGTCTTGTCCGCGCAACTTTAAGCACAAATCAAACGGCAAATCGGCGCACTTTGCAACATGTCATTTTGAGCCCCATGAATTCATAACCATTACGAATGGGGCATCATTTTATTGACAAATTAACACGCTTCAACATGATGTTGACTTTCATAATGATTATGTAAAGAAAAGTACTACGATATCTCCATAAAATGTCGTTTTGGGATGCAACGTCACACAATCAAAAGCATTTTGTAACATTTCGCTGTCGATCCTCCCCAATATTCACCTTTACTGTACCTACCCGGCTTTCATAATCATTTCAAGTGAGGTGTTATTGGAAATTTTATTTAACAGGCTTTCTTCTGATACCGTACTTAACATCATTTCTTCATTATAAAAATATTCATCGTTGAAATAATTTGAACTTGAGAAAGACTGTGATATGAGAGTCAGTCCGAAGTTTGTTGGCGCATTTTGCGACATTTCACTTCTGACCTTCCTCCATCCTCAAATATCCTGCGCGTACCCAGTACTCATGATGCTTGCGAATTTGTTATCATTTTAAAAAGGAATACACACCCTTTCAAGTGATACCAAATATAACCAACATGATTTCATAAGAAAAGAAATATTATCGATAAAACTTGAGTTTCCGAACTTTGTTTGAGTGGTTTGTATGTTATAAAGAAGTCAACATTATCGATAAATCCGATAGCGTACGCCGTATAACATTGTTAAGAAAGCTAAAATATATTTTAAAAATCAAGATTGCCAATATATCCGATAGCGTTCACTGTGCAACACAGTTAAAAAACAAAAATATTATCGATGCATTCGATAGCGTATACCTGCTTAGAACATAAAATGCTCAATTAAGTATGAACTATAATGTTATATAAGATGATGACGTCATAATGAAGGGAATTTGAGCATTCTGATTGGATGATTACCGATGCTTAATCCGGTATAGTACACGCCATGTACTATAACATAGTTATAGTGCATGGCGGTATGTGTGTACATACTTCCCATAGAGAGCCAAACAACCCAGCTAGCCACCTGACGTAGGGCCGATGTCGGAAGTTGGTTGCCGGATGTCGGCATATCGCCGTTGGCTCGAGGTTAAAATGTCCGCCAGCCCAACATCGTCACGACGTCATTTTTGTGATATATTGGCATAACGTCATTTTCCGACAATGGCCCAACATCATGTCATGAGATTTCAGGGAAATTGAGCATTCCTATTGGTTGATTACTGATGCTTAATCCGGTTTAGTAAATGGTAAAGTTATAGTGCATATGCACTATAGCTGCACAGGGGATGGCCTTGGTGTGCGTAATGTGCGCTTGTGCGCTTGTTCTTGAATGGGGAAAATGCGCAGAGCGCGCAATTATTTTTAATACGCGCTGGCCCTTGTACAAAGTACGCAGGGCCGACGAGAGAACACTCACAATTTGAGCAAGGTCAATTTGGGTTTATCAACATGATAACAAAATCAGTTCCTCAAAATAATCATCTTATATAACAAATAGTACATGATTCCTGTCGTTAAATATTCCATAATAGACACCTCTACCTTTTAATTTCTCTCGTGCGATTATATTGCACTCGGCCTGCGGCCTCGATGCAATATAATCGCTCTCGAGAAATTAGAAATGTATCGTTGTCTATTCTGGTATATTCAACTCCAAACCATGCACTATTTGTATAATAATATATAACATTATGAGCTTCTATAGGCAAGACTACTCAGTCAAGACGCATGTACGAAACACACACACATATATTATGTGTGTGTGCGTGTGTATGGACCGTCAATCGGGGATACACACAAGTTTAAACACAGGCAAACGGGGATATTCCGGAAACCGGGCATATCCCCGGTTTCCGAACAGGGGGGTATAGTGCTTCAGGGATCGTCTTAAGGGCTGTACTGTATGTTATTATGATTTTTTAAGGATATCCCTTAGATGCCCGTTTTGCATGTTTTTTGACATAGTGGGTGTATAAATGTGTGCGTGTGTATGCAAGTGAATGTGGGTGTATTTTTAAACCCGCAAGTTGGACATATTGCCATGTTTACACACCAGCAAACCGGGGACAAGCCAGACATCATTAAACAAACAGGCATATCCCCGTTTGAAGGTGTTTATAACATTGAAAAAACCATATCCCCGATTGAAGGCTCTTACAAGTATGTGTGTGTGTGTTTTTGTTGTTGCTTTGTTTTGTTTTCCTTTTTTTTCTTAGCTTAAAAACCTCAGATTTTCATTATTCGTACGTAATTCACAATTACGTGATGTAAATTGTTGAAATAATTTCCTTTCTGTAATGGAACATCCATGTTTATGTATAATTATGTTCACGAAATTGTTATTGATGTTATTTGTTCTGTTTATTTGGAGGAATAAAACATGAACAACAACAAAAGTGTGTGCGTGTGTGCGTGTGTGTATGTGTGTAAACATTATTTAGAAAGAGGGAGAGGGTGGGTGTGCAGGGGGTGGGGGGGGGGGGGGGTAAAGAAGACGTGAGGAGGAGTTCTTTTAAAAATCTTTTGTTATAATATCCAATATGTTTATGAGGAATAAAACATGAAGAAAAAAAAGTGTGTGCGTGTGTGTGTGTGCGTGTATGTGTATGTGTGTGTGTTCCTATTCATATACTAAATTCTAAATCATCCAAAATGAAGTTATTACAATTCAAAATGGGACAAAACCTCAATACATTCTAAAAATATTGTTCCATTACTGACTTGTCGAAGTTACAAGTCTGATTATAATTTGGAATTGTTCAATCTTCTCTTGGGTTCAATCTATTAGCCCATCCAGTACCGAGCATTGAATTTGATACAGAAACATAGGTCCATAACACTGAGAGTGCTCTGGGCGCCCTGCGCCTTCTTTATCCATCTATCTTTTCTTTTCTTTTTTATCTTCTGTCCTCATGATCTTTTCCACATCTGAAGTACTAAATCTCTTTGTCTACAGGGGCCGTCGTTTTTGAAGGGATAGTTGAGTTTTGGTCATTCTAAATTTTAGTAACCCAAACCTGCACCATAACAGTACTAACTTATAGTTATAACTACACCATGCGCGAAAGGTATACACAATTACAAAAAACTAAATAAAAGGCATGTTATCATTAACAAAAAGGCCGTTAAAACACTAAAGGGCGCTTTCTAAAAATGCATTGGTTTCAACCATTATTTATAACAAATTGTGTAGGTGATGTTTTTTTTTCTCAAATAGTGATAAATAGAGAGATCACCAACAACTATTTTAAAACCTCTTTTGTAAATTTTTGAAAAGTGTAAGCATTTTATACTTTTATTCTTAAATCATCAAATAAATGTGGGATCGCACATTTTTTCCGATTAGATAGATTTACTGATATCTCAGCTGTTTCTGAATCAATTTAGATAAAATAAAGTTTGTTATGTCATATAATTGTAGGTTTTTCAGTACGTACCTTACAACAAATTATTTCATAAACATGCTAAAGCGCCCTCTATACCAAAACTTAACTATCCCATTAATACAATTTCTATTTTATCAAATCTAGATAATTGTCGTAAAAGCAGTGTTTAAAACTGTATCTAAAAAAAAAAAACGACAATGACCCAGAATATTGGGATATGTCTTGTTATTATTACCAAGGATCATATCCCTATTATTACACAGCTTTCTAGATGTGTTCTGAAAGGAAATGAAGTGCATCATTCCGCTCCAGTACCTCAGCGAGATGAGGACTGAATCGATACTGGTATCCAGCCCCGTGCCTGGTCTTGATAATTTGGAAGTCATCTACGTTAATGAGAGTTTTGAGTCCCCCACCATTTTGGTTTGTCCAGTACTTCATGTAATTCTGCCCGTCAACAGCCCTATAATGATATTCATACACTTCTCCCGGAACCCTTTGGTAGTGGGGCTCCCATTGCGCTGTCGAATAGTCAATGGCCGTTTGTAGATCATCAGTAAAATACAAGCCCTCGCCAAGTTCTGCCCCATGACCGCCTGGTCTGTGTTCGTTTCTGCCTTGATTAATCCCCCGGTAGAGGCTTGGTACGAACAGTCACGTCACGTTCACGTTCACGTCACGTGAAGGTTTTGTACCTTTTGTGAAACAGGTCACCCAAATCTACGAAGTGTCACGTTCAGGTTCTGTACCTTTTGTGAAACAGGTCACCCAAATCTACGAAGTGTTGGGTTACGTGACCCAACAGTTTGTAGATATACTATATGCAATTAATGAAAGCTCACGTAAATTGGCGCTTGCGTAAAACAAATTAATGTAAATTGTCGTTGAGAAGAGACTAATTCTCGGTAAATGTAATCGTGAACGAACCCGTCCTACCTATACTGTAATATACAATTATAGGCGTACACAGGCCTGGGGGTTGGGGGATGGACCCCCCCCCCCCCCCCCCCACCCCCATCCCCACCCCCTTACATAATTCAAGAAATGTCTTGGTCTCGGCCTCGAAATTTGTGACTGGTCCTGGTCTCGTCCTCGGCTGCGGTCATTTTCTACGGACACCCCCTACCCACACTCCCCCCGCTTACTTCAATTTGTCCGACGAAATATTCCCCCCCCTACACCCACCCCTTGACAAAATCCTGGGTACGCCACTGCCTACAAGTAGCTAGTTTGAATGTCAAATACATTAATTGATTTATTTAATATTGATTGGTTGGTGTGATTGTTTCATTATAATGATTGACTGATTAATTGATTGTTTATTCGATTAAATGACTGACTTATAGATTGACTCGATTCAATAACCATATATAAACACTATTAATCAAATCATTGTTTTATTACTTTTAAACTCATTGATCACTGCTGCCAGTCACTCACTCACTCACTCACTCACTCACTCACTCACTCACTCACTCACTCACTCACTCACTCACTTTCACAGGCATGCACATACAACGCCGTTAAGGGCCAGTACGTGCAGACGTCGAGCACGGGAACTTCAGGCGTATGCGAACTGAATTGTCCGCTGCGTGTAGCAATTCAGCTGGAAATCAACATTTGCCAAAATCCACGCACGACACGTCTTTAGAAATACTCCAATAACAAGACAAATAATGCAAGTGGTATGGTTGTACATTACCTAAATGACAGAACTGCATATTATCGTCTCAGATTACTCTGAATTATGCACGTACATATTATAAACATAATGATTGAAAAGATTTGATAAGGGGGTATCGGCATTTTCGTCGACATTTTTAAATCTCTTTGTGCGTGTATGTCTAGTCTTAGTAAAAAGCGTTTGCAATTTAAAAAATCTTGATTAAACGCTCACGTCACGATTTGGTTAACGCGACACTTCGAGTTTTACCGGCATGGAAAACGACAAATTGTTGGGTCACTTTACCCTACACTTCGTAGATTTGGGTGACCTGTTTCACAAAAGGTACAGAACCGTTCACGTGACGAGAACGTGAACGTGACGTGACTGTTCGTACCAAGCCCCCGGTAGAGGACCACGTCTTCCAGCTTACAAAGGTGGATGATGTTACCTTGTCCCTCACTGAGGGCGGTTTTTCAAAGAAACGCTGCTCGTTCCACTTCTGCAGCTTCTGAAAGATCCGCTGGATCCCGACCGCTGGGCCTACCTCCCCCACCAGCCACTCTAACTGATCGACCTGCCCCACTTCCGACTGAGCTCGCTCCACTGCCTGTCCCCTCTGCCCCGCTCCCTGCTTGTCTTGCGCCACTATGCGCACCACCTGCCGCCTCCCCGCTGACTCTGCCCGCTACACCCCTTACTGTGTTCCCTTGTTGTTCGAGTGCAGATCCAGCATTTGGTTCTGCAAAGCCCTTTCCAGCGTCGTAGCCACCGACCCCATCCATGACAGGGGTCAAGACGCCGCGTACGACCCCGGCCACGATAGTCTGTGCATCCTTACCCTCTGCGACATCAGTCCATGCCTTGATTTGTCCAGATGGCACGTATTTGCCTTCTATGGCCGACTCCACTCCGGTGGTAATGCCGTCCATTGCCGCTCCTCCTGCGATTCCGCCAGCAACCATCCCAGCGGGGCCTCCAACAACCCCAACGACACCACCTACGATCACCCCTGTGGCTCTTGATGCACCTTTCATTGCAGCGTCTCCTCCTCCCTTGTCCCCGACAGCATAATGTATCACACCTTTGATGTGACCTACAACAGGTATTGCATTCGTCAAGTCATTCGCAGTATGCCCGATCGCTTTGCCAGATTCTACAGCGGATTCCCCTGTATGCTTGGCCAAGTCGACAACGGTCTGGTTCAATTCGTCAACTTGCCCGAATGTAACCCCGGCCGCAATCGCTGTGGCTCCGGTTGCTACCGCAGTACCGACCGTTTCACAAACATGACGAACAACCGTATTAGAAGCACTTTCGCCTGTGAAATTGGCACATTCTACTACGGCATTATTAAGAGAATCCACCTGACCAAACGTCACTCCAGCGGCGATTGAGGTTGCAACCGTGGCGATAGCTCCGCCGGCTGTGCTTATTTCGTTTCCCATTTATGGTTATCTGGAACGACAACGACATTAAATAAAAAATGATACTTTGTCCGAGGTCCTCTGAAGTCATATCACCCAGGATAGTCTAATTAACATATAAATCAGACGTTCTCTTCATTGAAAATTTGGCCAACTTCCATTTTGAGTTGGGGGGGGGGGGGGGGGGCCTGATCTCTAGTGTGAACGGTTTGACCTCCAAAACATGATTTGGGAGGCGGAGCTTAAAGTGTAACATGGTCTTAAAGTGTAACACGGTGCCTAAGCTACTGAAAAAGTAGTTGCTGCGTGCGCGCGCGGTCGCTTCTGCCTTATACCGCACTGAATACAGCAATGAAATAAAGGGGAAGAGAAAGGAAAAGCAAATGTAGGAGAAAAGAACTGACAATAAGAGGAGGAGAAGAAAACTAGAGGAGGAAAGAAAAGGAGAATGGTAGTTAAGAAAACAAGAAATAGCCTAAAAGAAAGAAAAACTTTAACACAATAGGCCTATTTAATGTTAATTTACTGCTCTTCTTTTCCCTTTATTTCTGCCTTTCCTTCATTTTAAAAACTACTTCTTTAGTTATTTATTTCACTCATTAGTTCTTTGTTCTTTTCTTCTTATCTAATTTCATATTTCTTCTTTTTTCACCTTTTCATCCTTTCATAGGCCTTCTCTTTACTATTAGGCCCTGTTAGGCCCCTATATTTCATTTATTTATATTTGTTTCCCTTTTCTTCCTTTAATGCTTTCTTCTTTATTTTCTTCTTCTTTCTTTTCTTGAAAGTACATTTTATTTCTTTATTCCCTCTCCCCGTGATTTTTTTCTTCCTTAATTTCTTCCTTCTTCCTCTAATCCTTCAGTTTCTTTGTCCAATATTGTAACACGAATTCACAGTAGAACAGCAGAATTTGGCGAAACCAAGTGGCGAAACCCTACTGTACTGTACTGCAAAGCTGCAGGCCTGGAATACAACGAGTACTACGCGTAATCCCATGGCGACTAATTTTCAGTAGCTTAGGCACCGTGTTCAGAGATGCCAACCTTCACAAACCAAAAAAAGTATTCTGAGAGGTAAAAAACAGTATTTTGAACCAAAAAAAAGTATTTTTAGAGCTGCCAACCTTTAGAGGCAAAAAAACATATTTTTTCGCGAAGCAAATTCGCGCAGCAAAAATACCCTTTACGCACACATTAAAATAAAAGTTGGTTCGGTCGATCACACCAGCGTTTGTAAAAGTTTGTTGGTTTTATTTGTGTTATATTTCAAATATGTATCTGGAGTAATAGTTAATCAGGGTTCAACGTAAATTTTGTTGCCGTTTTCCGATCGTTTCTATAGGGAGTACCAGAAAAAAAAGAAAAAAAAAATATATATATATATATATATATATGTTCTAACTAATACTTGAATCACTCCTTTGTGATCCAGCTGAAGTACAGGCGGCTTGCTTTGTTCGTAACTCCCTCCCCATGAATTAATTGAGTACAAAGGGCCGAGAGATTGGCTTGCCAATGACCTGAATTCGGATCTGTCTTCAATCACACGGTCCCCGTGGCCTAGTGGTTAAGGCGTCAGCGTTCCAAGCTGGAGACCTGGGTTCGAGTCCTGCCGGAGACCAATTTTTCGACCAGTGCCTTTTTTCATTTGGAGGATTAAAGGGAGGAACAATGCTTATTAAGCTACGCCTATCATTCTTCTTTCTCAATCATTTATGATTATTCTTTGCATTATTTATTATTTAAATATTGGAAGAAACTAAAGCTGTATGTATTAGTTCACCTTTCGCTTATATGTGCCTCGCCATCCGCAAAGGAGCCAGAAGTCGCAATATGTCGAACCTCAGAAATCACGATTGATTTGAAATTGCATGAAAAAGTGAAAAAAAATATTATTGCCTCATGCATTTCCCTGATATCTGTTCTACCGGTACGCAAAATATCCAGTAAAAATATCCAGTGGAAAGGTAAAAATTAAGCAGAGTTTTGAAGCATGTTTTTTGCAGGTTTGAAAAGTTTGCGTTCCAAAATTATTTGCCACTAAAAGCGATCGATATTAAGCTCCGCCTCTTAACAACCCCTTTGTGCTAAGTTGGAATCTCGTTAGCCGTCAAGAGCGGCCAGCGCACATCGAGATTCTTTAATCCCTATTGACTGCGCGGTCGCTTGCACGGAGATTAGTAATCCAAATGGCCTCCATTGTATAGTGGCCCTATTGAGTTTGACAAAGTATGTTTATGACAATACGACCCAAGTCCTATCCAATTAACTGCACACCCACCCCCCCCCCCCCCCCCCCATTCATTAATCGTATGTAGAATTAATTTGTCGTACTAAATATTTAAGTAGTTCATAATAATTTTAGAATAAGGCATACCCCCCCCCCCCCCCCCACACCATCAAAAACAAACAAAAAAAACACGCTATTTTGAGCTTGTTTTAAGTTGGCTAAAGCACAATCCTACTCTTTTATATACCCTCATTTTGAAGTTGATCGAGGCTCGCCTCCGTTACTTAGACACCTGTTTCAAAATTTTCTAAGGGACATCCGCCGGGCATCCCCGCCAAAAGAACGAAAACAAACCCTGTACCAACGGATCCCCCCCCCCCCCCCCCTCCCCCTTTGGTACCTGGGGCCTCCCCCTCCAAAATGTCTAGCTTCGATACCCCGTTTTACTTTTCACGTATCAACATACTGTTCTTTGTAATAGTTTTTACATTACGCACCAGACGCAAGTTTGCATTCCTAAAATCAAACTGCCAGTCAATACCGATTAATCGAACAATAACAGAGCCAGAGTGGAATCCCTTTTGTTACCTGAAAGTGCTCGCTATTGTATCATGTGCTCGATGTGTACAGTTTATCGTTCCAAACCCACTTAAATTGTAATTAAATCTGTTCATATCTCTACAATGCATGGATAATATTCAACAGTTTCTGGAGGGAAGGTGTATATCATACATATTTACTGATATGCAAGTTTTCAAGAAAATTGAATAAAGGTTGCTACGACATTCTATTCATGCAATCGGTTCATTTATGGCCTGCTTAAAACGCTAATTTCACTTTCGAAATGGATGTAAAGTTTCTTGAGCTATTTTCTCGGCATCTTATTTCCAGACCGTTCAATATTTGCCTTAGAAAAGCGTCAATAACTCCGCGTTGCAGAATCATTATGAGACAAACTTTATATCATATTAAAGCTTAGATATTGCTGAATCGAACTAAATACAAATCCAGAAAATCAACTTTGTCGACTTCTGGTTCTTCTACGTAGGACGGGTCACATATATATATATATATATATATATATTTTTTTTTTTCAAGAAAACGTATTTTATTAGGGGAAAACGTACTGCCGTATTTTGCGTGAAAAAACGTAACAAATACGGCAAAAACGGAACGGTTGGCATCTCTGCGTGTTACACTTTAAGACCACGTTACACTTTAAGCTCCGCCTCCCAAATCATGTTTTGGAGGTCAAACCGTCCACACTAGAGATTCGCACTGTGATTTGAGTGAATCATGATTGTAAAACACCTCTGGACCAGGTTTCGAGTTTCGCGATTCGTGATTCTAGTTTGTGTTCACGCAGACAAAAATACCGTGATTGGAGTGAAAAATGATTACAATCATGATTGCAATCGCGAATTTTCTTTTGTGTGAGATGGCTCTAAGTCTTAGTTTAAAATGGTGTTGTTGATTTTTGGTACTAAAATGCTAATGTCCTGTACAAAATCAAATTCAGGTAGTCAATAGAATCAACCTCAAGTAAACTGCCTATAATTATGAAATAAATCATTTAATTGTTTAATTAATCGATTTGCATGACTTTATATATTATTCTCCTTTACATGAAATTGTTTGTTAATTTTTAGTTTCAACATCGCACACGTTTTTGTTTTTAGTGACATTGTTGTTTTTTGCAAATCATATTTTAATAGAATAGAATACAATTTAGAACTATACATATACAATGAGGATATACATTGATTTAATAAGAAGAACACTAGCTTTTATGTTTATGATTATTGTATGAACCTATTATGCAAATACAACCACCCAATTTATAACACTAAATAATTGTTAATTACACATTAATAGACATTTATGTTTATGAAATGAACGAAACATTTTAAAGTGATTTTTTTTCTTCCTGATGATGATTTTAATTGCATGAGCCCATTTGTATGTATTATGAGAAAGTAATATTAAGTTAAATTGTACTTAATTGAGATATATCTTTTGTAACATAGATTACAAAATGAGTATGAATAACATAAGCTTAAACATTTTGGACAATTACAACATACATTAATATAATGTTTCACATGAGCTCATAATCTATACAAATATTTTATATCAAAATAGCAAAACTAAATGTCCATATGATAAATATTGATTAAATTATGGATAGACTTTCTGGACACATACAATTACTAAAACAATCAAAATATATATTAATTTTGAATGTTTATGTAGACATTATTAAGCCGTGTGGGCACCTTCCTTGTCTTATGAACATACTATGGTCTTTTGAAAGAATTTATCAAAAGACCTATTATTTACGTAAATGTATGTATTATTGTAAATAGTTTGTTTTTCCGATCATTGCATGTAACACAACACATTTTCTTATGTACAATAAAAACAACTTGAACTTGAACTTGATAAAACAACATACAAAATAAACTAGGAACGAATGTCAAAAACGTAAACATATATTATTTGTAAATAAACGAATTAACCAAATTAATAATGGTAATTGTAACTCTTTGACCAATACATTATATCTGATGTATTGGTCAATAGGTTACAATTACAATCCAACACAAGCGATATACAGAGTTAAAGGGATAGTTGAGTATTGGTCAAACTTAACTTTAGTAAACAAAACCTGCATCATTACGGTGCAAACTAATAGTTATAACTCCACCATGCTCGGAAGGTATACACAATTACAAACGACTAAGTAAAAACCCTGTTATCATTAAACAAAAAAGAGCCGTTACAACTCAAGAGGGTGCTCATTAAAACCTCATTGATTTTAACCATTTTTTCATACAAAATTGTGCATTTAATGATTTGTTAAAAATAATGATTCGATAGAGATATCATCAACAACTATTTAAAAACCTATTTATAGATTTTTGTCAAAGTAGTCTATAAAGATTGTTTGTATTGTTCTAAAAAGTCTAAATGTACCCCGGCCGGTAGATTTATGAATAAAATATCTTGAAATCAAATTTTACAACTATGAGAGCATTTGAAAGGGAATGATTCTCATTTTACATGTTTTTATTCAAGGAACTTTCAAATGGAATTAAAACCAACCAATTTAGTGTTAAGGGGCATTTCGGGAAGAACCAATACTCAAGTGTACCTTTAAATATTAAAATTGAAATAAGAGGGTATAATAGTAATGCAACATATCCAATAAACAACATTATGAGCATATAAGCATATTATGAAATAATCATGTAATTTACATGAACTAGCAATAATTTCGTGGCCACTCTTTCTAGACATACTTGGTCAAAACAACCAGTACAAATTATGATGTGCTTTTATGCAAACAAGTTATGAATAAAAACGCTGTAGGCCTATACGGTATACTTACAAGTGCTGCAGTTGCAGGACAGAAGTGATGATTTTTTTGTTATTGTAAGCTTGAATCGTAAAATTTTTTTGTTTGAACACTTTATACCGCAGCCCAATCTGAAGTAAGCTGGGGAATTGGCGGCAATAGTGATCAGAATCAATCAAAATCAAAATCAAGCTGGAATCGAAATCTGTGGTACTTCTGTCGTTCAGGCAAACATTGTCATGAGGAAAGATTTTGTGGAAAGCTTTATATGAAGTGTCATCCAATAGGGACGATATAGTTTGGGTCGGTTAAGCGTGTCTGTATTAATCACGTGGTCATTATAGTGACCAATGAGAGCGACTGCTGATGGGTGACGCGAAATTCCACGTGCCCTGTAGTCACCGATCTATACCACTGGATACAGCGTGCTGTACAGTCATGTGCCGCATTCACTGCGCTGAAGCCGCCGCACAAAACCGGAAGTAGTTCAAAGTACTCCATGGCATTGCGCATGTCGATATACGCGTGTATTGGAAATGTGTGTAAATACTAATAGTGCTAGCAGATTGAATTGTTTATGTTCGTACACACAAAATAACCATAGGCGCCGGAAGTGGGGGGGCAGGGGGGCGGCCGCCCCCCCCCCCCCCCCCAATCCAAAAAGTGTGGGGGGGGGGGGGGCAAAACACGTTTTTGCCCCCTCAAAAAGCCCCCCCACCCCCCCCCCCCCAAAAAAAAAAAGAAAAAAGAAAGAAAGAAAAGGAAGAAGTGTGGGAAAGAAAAAAGAAAATGTATGAGCCGATACTTGTTAATTCTAACGTTTGAAAACTAATTTATACGGCTATTTTAAGTTTTCGCTGCGCGTATGGTACTTGTGGGGTGTTTTTTTGGTACCGGGCCACATAGTTCCTGTGTAGGCTGTCATTGCTCTGGCTGTTTGTGTGACGTGCACCAAATTGCTCCATTTCAAGTATATAAATGCAAAATCTTCCCCGTAAGAGGGGGATACCCCCTCCCAAACCCTCCCCCTCTAGCTCTGCCCCAGCCCTCGGTCGCTTCGCTCGCTCGGGACTCATTTTTGGCTGTAAGCTATGTTGTTGTATCATACATAATGTGGTATATGGTTTATGTTTTTATGCACAAGATTGCACCATTTCAATATATAAATGCAAAATCTTCCCCGTGGGAGGGGGATACCCCCTCCCAAACCCTCCCCCTCTGGCTCTCCCCAGCCCTCGGTCGCTTCGCTCCCTCGGGACTAATTTTTGGCTGTAAGCTATGATGTTGGATCATACATAATGTGGCATAATTATGCTTTATGTTTTTACGCACCAGATTGCACCAATTCAAGTATATAAATGCAAAATCTTCCCCGTGGGAAGGGGATACCCCCTCCCAAACCCTCCTCCTCTGGCTCTGCCCCAGCCCTCGGTCGCTTCGCTCCCTCGTGACTCATTTTTGGCTGTAAGCTATGTTGTTGGATCATACATAATGTGGCATATTGGTTTATGTTTTTATCCACCAGATTGCACAATTTCAAGTCCCCAAATGCAAACGCTCATTACCGTGGGAGGGGGGGGACTTTATCAAGAGCAGTGTCAAGTTTTCTCTTAACTGATCTTGGGCTCTCACGTATGCAATAAGCATGGTCACCTTGAGTTGGAAAGTTCTTGCTTGACTGTGAAGCATCTTCTGGTATCGAACCTGTAGGCTCCACCAGAGTTGAAGGTTTTTTTTTCAAAAGTGTAACGCTTTTTTTGATACGCCCGGTATTTTGCACATATAATTTTCAATTGGATCTAGATATTACACAACTCAGTCTACTTGCTATTAATCAGTCTATTACATTTTAATATCTGAAGTTACATTGTTATCTCATCTATCCAGTCTCCAATTACAAAGCACACACACAAATTGTTAACATGTTTTGTAGAGAGAGAACCTGGTTTTCATTACTAAAGGGGTTTAGTAAATACTAACATCTCTACACATCTCTATTGTGGCATTGCAAGGGAAAATAGCCATGAGTCACTGTGCATTACTTTTCACTGTGTGAGTCCCTTTTTGTCAGCTTATTTTTAAACCAGTAAGAAATATACTAGGTTACAATATGTACCTTTTGTAGATGAGCAGGGAAACTGAAGATCGTTGGGACAGCATCTCGTTTCAGCCGGGTTGTCTTCCCTCTAGTACCGAAAGATTCCTTGGTGAAATGATCAGAGCACAAGAGCGATGTTCTGCTGGGTGCCCACTTCTCTCCGGACATTGACTATCCACACATTAGGAAGATCTGGGCGTCCAAACGGAAATCTAAAAAAGAGAAAAAAAGAACAAATGTACAGTAATTTAAAAGAATCAGTCAGTTTCATTCATAGCATATATATGCATAATAGAATGTATTATTAGTACACATGATAGGAGATAGGAGAGCATTATTTTAAAAGACCTGATAAATGTGATCTTTTAACTTGGAAAATAAGACTTTTATGAACATTTATGAATATAATTGTATAACTTTGTCTGTCTAAGTGTCTTCAAAATGATGAGTAAAAGTTTCAATGAAAGGGAACATTTGAAAACTTGAACACAAGAGATGTCAGATGTGATCATGTATTGCCCATTTAAGAATAAAAAAGCAAGGGTGATTAAAACTGTGAGCAAATATTCAGGAATGTTTTTTCAGTCATAAATATCTCTATAAATAGGCCGACATTTCAAAAATAAATATCCATCTCATTGTTCTGTTATCATTAGCCAGACAACAAGTACCAATAGGACTTCACAAAACCAAGTACAAGGAAAGACTGATTTCATTGACTTTGACAAATTTATTCAAAGATGACAGTTATTAGATATTAAATTTTATTTAAAGGACGCAAGATGGGCAGCACTAAACACATGGACACTATCGAGTTACTATGGAGATAAATAAATTGATTGATTGATTATATCACAAATAATGCTTCTCAATAAACCTGAAAATGTTACTCACCGATGGAATGTTCTTTCACAGCCCTTAAATTGCCGGTTTGTGCAGTTGAATACGGCACAACCTGGCATGATGACTGGTACGTTATACGTCTATGACACGCCATGAAAAGGTGCACAATCGCACATGAATGAACACCGGAGTTGAGCCGATGCGAGGTGAATTTGTGCTGCTGCCTGGCTTCAAGTCAAATATAGGGCGCTGCTGCTGTATAATGCAGTCGAGGGCTAGTGAGAAGAGGCATCTAATCAGGAATCTAAGTAAGAGAAAAAAGAACAGATCAGATGTTTAGTTTAAGATGCAAACCAAGCCAAAGAAAAGGACAAGTAAGCTGAGCACTTTAGACAAAATTTGTATTTAATTTCAGGATTTATAGACCAAACTATCAATACCAAACTATAATTTACAAATCTTAAAATTACATTTAGCCACATTTTCATTGATAGACGCATTATGCGCTATACAGGGTGTCTCAGAAAGAATGCAACACCTAGGATCGTTAATTTTATCAACATCATCGACCAAATGTCATTGTTCTTTGTTTGATTGGGTAGAACATTCTTTTTCCAACTAAATGATACCATAAGCATTGATTTTGGGTAAGGCGTTTGGATCCTAGGGCCATTTTTCTGAGGCAATGTCGTTTCCTAAATTTGCTACTTTTTCGTCTCCAGCGATCCTCTGAACACTGGGACATTCTCGCCCCAAGGCCTCCCATAGAAAAAGAAACGCATGACTGCTCTCCCTTTGATAAAGAAGACAATGTTGCATAATCAAGTACCCCATACGGTATGGCTCATATTGTCTTCCTTATCAAAGGGAGAGCAGGCACGCGGTTCTTCTGTCTATGGGAGGCCGTGGAGCGAGAATGTCTCAGTGTTCAGAGGATCGCCGGAGACGAAAAAGTAGCAAATTTAGGAAACGACATTGCCTCAGAAAAATGGCCCTAGGATCCAAACGCCTTACCCAAAATCAATGCTTATGGTATCATCTCTTCGAAAAGGAATGTTCTACCCAATCAAACAAAAAACAATGACATTTGGTCGATGATGTTGATGAAATGAAGGATCGTAAGTGTTGCATTCTTTCTGAGACACCCTGTATATGGCTACTACTAGTACCCGTCACTGTAGTAAGCTTTAATTTAATCATTTGACATACAATACATACAATAACATAGAACTGTACATATACATTTTGAATTTAAAAATCAAATTCTTGTGTTTGGAAAGTTAACTTGCCCTTTGTGCTTTAATTTTCAATCACTGGATAGCCCAATTTTGGCAAGCATAGACCATGTAGTCAACAATATAAAGAATTGATATCACTGCGAAGCCAGTTTTGGCAAACTTGACCGAAATCAGATATGCAAGACGGAATACGGTAAACAGATTGTGAAGTATTAATTAATACAAAATAACACCAAATGCTACATTGTAAAAGTTTAAAAGTAAAACATGCGACAAATAAGAGAATTCTTCTTCTTGCGTATGAGGCAGCGCAGCTTCTACGCAACATCACGCAAGTTTTGTAGCCAGTTAACAGTGTCGGGGTTTTGGTCTGGGTTTGGGTGGCCAGGTGGGTGAAGGATTGGGCACTCTTCGATGATGTGGGAGGCAGTCTGCTCGGGTGCTCCACACGTGCAAGCCGGAGAAGGACTGAGTCCCCAGCGGTGCATGTTGGCGTTAAATCTGCCGACCCCTGTGCGGAGCCTGTTGAGGGTGACCCAGAGAATTGATTCATGAGAGCTTAAATAGGAAGAAACAAGAGTTAAAACCTTATGAATTACCCAAATGTAATGTAAATTGTTTACCACACAAGTGACGGAAACTGCGTGATTCGCCACTAAATTGCCCAGGTGCTTGAAAACATGACACAATTAATAGTATGTGGGGCACATGTAAAACGTAAAGACACAAGTGAATAAATCACACAAATATTGCCTTTTCTTAGACCAAAAATAAAATATATTTTAAAACATAAAATACGTAAATGACTGCTGATAAAAATATATGGATTAGTTATACTATCATGTATTCATAAAATGGGTAGCCATATTGGAAATAAAGGGCTAAGCGATTCTTTATAAGGCGTATCACGATTTACTGTATAAGTGCCATAAAAACAGTCCATAACGTTTGAAAAGAAACAAACTAATGGGTAACATTTACACAAATCTACGTAGCTTTTTTTTTTACATTAAACATTGTTTAAAGTGACGCTATTATTTCTTCCTTTCCAATTATTTATGATTATTTTTGGCAATTTACTATATATGTACATAGATATATTTCGGCATTGTCGGGTATAAAAACAACATATTATTTTCACAGTTTTTTGTATGGGTTTCCTAAAGTTATTTAGAACTAACAATGATAAAAAATATGTTCGTGACACATTTACAATCGGAGTTCACAATTATAGACACAGGGTGACACAAGTGAGACACAAGTGAGGAAGTGATAAGAAAGTGAAAACACTGGGACGGGATTTTCCCATCGCAGGCCCAAAACACGACACATAAGAAAACAAAGAAAAATATAGATCCTAATGATCTAGGTACACATGTACAGTATATATCAATGGCGGATCAATATGAACTTATAAAATAGGGGGCGGCACTTTGAGTTGACAAACAAAAAAAATAAAGCAGAAAAATAAAATAAAGATCCCAAAATTATGAACACAATGGAAAATCATGCTTCAACGTATAAATCAACGTATCAACGATTTATCAACGAAAGGAAAAAGAGTAGGGGCACGACGTGCCTCCTTCACCCCCTCTCCCTGAATTGTGTTATTTGAACTCAACCAGATCTTTCCAGGAACCTGACCATCTTCCTGTTATTTGTAATACGTGGTATCTCGTATGTTCCTGGTAGTGCTCGAAAAACAACCTAACGTAATCAACATGTTGTTGAGACGATGGTAATGAGGAGACGTGTACACAGGCAGTGTTACTTTGACGATGTCTTTATTGGAACTGACTATACATTGTGAGATGCATGGGAAAGTATCTAAATCTACCAAGAGATATTAATCTAAGGAATGTGGCTCGACCACTGTAGGTTGTTATCTAACACCACGGGCCTAACCACATAGGGTTGTTATCTAACACCATATGTATACTGACTGTGTAGTCTGCATAGCAGACTCACTATCGTAACATCCTTCCCTTTAAGCAATTTCTTTTCTATTAAACAAATCATTATACTATAATTATACAGTCACTTCATTGAATATCTGATACACTGAATATCCAAATATGATTTAATTAATTATTTTCTATGTTCTAATCTGTTAATAAAATATTCTAAGTAATGTGATAACTTGTATAAAGTAACACCAATCAAATTACATAAGTGAAACTGCATACAGACTAATATTCTAATTTGGTGCAAATTAAAATTAGTTTATCATGTGAGTTCAGTGTCAATAAAATATTAGCGTAAGTGCTTATATGAAGAAACATAGAATTCAATTAATTACTAATTAATACTAATAACATGGGTTCATGTTGTAAGTAATTGTATCAACTAAACATACTTCAAATAATATGTAGCCATCCACTCTCCCTTTCAAAACAAGTCCCTCGCAATTAATTAATAACGTAGGATGATTAGACTGTCGAAGCACTCGCGTAAACATATACATAAGTATACAAATATTCATTATAAAAGGGTATTGCCGAGCGTGTACAAAACCTGGCGATTAATCCACAGATCAACCAAATGTATGAAATCGAACTATGTAATGTAAAATACTAACAATGTATTTAACCCTAACCCTAACCCTAACCCCAGGACGAAATACCAATTGAAATTCTAATGGGTACCAATTGAATTCAATGGGTACCCATTGAAACCAATGGGTACCCATTGAAATTCTAATTGGTACCAATTGAATTCAATGGGTACCCATTGAAACTGATTTCAATGGGTACCCATTGGCATTGGTTTCAATGGGTACCAATTGAATTCAATGGGTACCCATTAAAACTGATTTCAATGGGTACCCATTGGCATTGGTTTCAATGGGTACCAATTGAATTCAATGGGTACCCATTAAAACTGATTTCAATTGGTACCCACATGCATTGGTTTCAATGGGTACCAATTGAATTCAATGGGTACCCATTAAAACTGATTTCAATGGGTACCCATTGGCATCGGTTTCAATGGGTACCAATTGAATTTAATGGTTACCCATTGAATTCAATGGGTACCCATTAAAACTGATTTCAATGGGTACCCATTGGCATTGGTTTCAATGGGTACCCATTGAAACCAATGGGTACCCATTGAAACCAATGGGTACCCATTGAAACCAATGGGTACCCATTGAATCCAATGGGTACCCATTTAAACCATTTGGCGGTCTGATTTCAACAAAAAAAAACACAAAATATGAATAAATATTAATGTTGAAGTAAAATTCTTTCGTTATTCATGTGTCAATCGTTAGTGTTTTATGTAAGAATTATTATGACAAACTTTGCATCACATGTTTACCTTGTCATACCATTAGTTTTCTATTGAATTTGACTTGATTTTTTTTTATAACCACTTTTTATGTATACTGCACATGTGATATATATACGCGCCATGCTGTATATGTATAAATTAATTCCTAACCTGGCACAGCCAGATTGCACTTAGGAATTTTGAATAGACCAGTTGTGTGTTATTATACCAAGGAGTTATAACTCCTTGATTATACATTGACACCAATGTACAACATGTCTCATGTACATGTACGTCCAAATTGCCAACCACTTTCAATTGGGAATGTCAATTTGTTTCCAATTTGGAATTTTCAATTGGTAATTTCAATTGGTACCCATTGGATTCAATTGGTAATTTCAATTGGTAATTTCAATTGGTACCCATTGGATTCAATTGGTAATTTCAATTGGTATTTGTTTCATTTTCCATATACTTTTCAATTGGTAATTTTCAATTGGTAATTTCAATTGGTAATTTCAATTGGTAATTTCAATTGGTTTTTCGTCCTGGGACCCTAACCCTAACCCTAAGGGGGTGGAAGATGGCAACCTTCTCGTGGTCCACCCTGTTTGGAAACCTTCCTTACTAATGCCATCAACCAGACATGCGCAACCAACAACTATAGTGTACCAGCGATGACTTCCCCAAGTCAATCTACGAATGGCCCTCCTCAGGGCAAAACGTCCCGTAATGGCCCTTATCAAGGCCAACCATCTCGCATAATAGGGACATCTCTCCGCATATACCAAATTAATGCGGAAGGTATGTCACGCGCAAAAAGTGACTACCTCGCTAGATCAACAAAGGATCTCGACATCGACATTATCCTTCTACAAGAAACCCATATCCGTGATGAGACGTGTGCATCTAAGCTCCGCGTCAACGGCTTCAAGCTCATTGCGGCCGTGCACCACGCCAAGTATGGAGTTGCTACCTACCTTAGACATGACCTGACATATTTCTGCGTCCTTGAGGAATCCTCCAATAATGACATCTTCACGGCCACCGTGAAAGTTGGAGATATAACAATTACAAACATATATAAACCACCAAAAACGAACTGGCCCTCTCCTGCACTTCAGACCCATACCCACCCTGAAGTCGATGCTGGAGATTTCAACAGTCATCACTCATCCTGGGGCTATGCCAAAGATGACGAGAATGGAGAGCAACTGGATATGTGGGCATCAGCCTGCGACCGTTACCTCCTTCATGATGCCAAACAACCGGGAACTTTCCACTCAAGCAGATGGAGAAGGGATTACAATCCGGATCTCTGCTTCCTGTCCAAAACCAGCAATGGCCGCCCACTACATGCATCTCGGAAGATACTTCCTCTCTTCCCTCATAGCCAACATCGTCCAGCTTTAATCCATATTGGAGTAGAGATACCTCTTCTCCAATCAAAGCCCCAACCACGATGGAACTTTAGGAAAGCTGACTGGAAAGCCTTTAAAGATAACGTGGAGGAGCAAATCACCAATCTTGAACCAGTCCCCAAAGCTACACATCCTTCTGCAATATCCTCAAGGACACTGCCAAGAAACACATCCCTCGTGGCTTTCGTAAAGTCTTCACACCTTGCTGGCTGCCAGAATCAGAAGAGCTCCTCAAGCAGTATGAATCCACTGGTGATCCAGACATTGCAACAGAACTCTTGGATTCCCTTGACACAGCTAGACAAAAGCGCTGGCAAGAGACGGTAGAAGATCTCAACTTTACACACTCGAGCCGGAAGGCCTGGAATCTTCTTCGACATCTTGGAGCAGCAACCCCGGTTCAACATCAACCTCCTAAAGTAACAGCAAATGCTGTTGCTTCACGCCTGCTCCTCAATTCCAAGGTACCTTCTACAAAGGCATCACGTAAAGAAGTCAAGAAGAACCTTTCCAAGTCCTACTCAACATCAGCTAAGACTTCCCCACTTGCAAGACCTTACACTAGAGAAGATGTCGACATTGGTCTCTCATCCACAAAATCAGGGAAAGCTGCGGGAATTGATGGAATCTACCCAGAATTCCTGAAGAACCTTGAAGAACGCGGCTGGCTGGCCTCATTCTTCACATACATCCACTCTTCCGGAGTTATCCCAAAGGCTTGGAGAGAGGCTAAAGTGATTGCGATCATCAAACCAGGGAAACCTGCGAACGACCCTGCAAGCTACCGTCCCATCCCATCTCAGCCTACGACACTGTATGGAGACATGGCCTGCTACTCAAAGCGTCCCGCATCTTCAAGTGTCAGACAACCATGCGCATCCTTGCTTCCATACTCAGCAACAGAAGATTCAGAGTTTCACTTGGAGGACAAACAAGCTCGGCTAGAACCCTCAACGACGGCCTCCCTCAAGGATCTGTCTTGGCCCCGATGCTTTTTAACATCTATGTAAGTGACATGCCGGAGACCACGTCCAGGAAATTTGCGTATGCAGATGACCTTGCACAAGCTACCCAATCCACCGATTTCAACGTACTTAGTAGAACCCTCACCGAGGACATGAAGAAGATGGAGGACTACTTCATCTACTGGCGCCTTCGTCCCAATCCCAATAAGACTACAACCACTGCCTTCCACCTCAGTAACCGACAAGCGAAAATAGAACTGAATGTCACCTTCTGTGGCAAAACAGTCAAGCATGAAGAGTTCTCCAAATACCTTGGAGTTACCCTGGACCGCAGCCTCACCTATCGTGAACATCTCAAGAGGGTTTCTGGAAAACTGAAGACCAGAGTCAACATTATCCGGAAGCTTGCAGGAAATAGCTGGGGTTCAGGCACACAAACCCTCCGAACAGCCTGCATAGCTCTAGTCGACTCTGTTGCAGAGTACTGCTCACCAGTGTGGACAGAGAGCTGCCATACCAAGAAGGTAGATGTAATCTTGAACTCGGCTATGAGAATAATTACTGGCACACTTAAGTCAACACCTCTTCAATGGCTACCTGCTCTCTCCCACATCGCTCCCCCTGGTGTACGCAGACAGGAGATAATGCGCAAGGAACTACACCGCACCTCCACCAACCCAGACCTACCTATCCACGAAGACCTAGGAAACCTACCCAAAATGCGTCTCAAATCACGGACACCCTTTTGGACTTCTGCAAAGTCTCTAGAAGAGTTTGACCTGAAAGGAGAATGGCGCAAAACCTGGGCAGAGTCCGACTTCCCTAACCATGACCTTGTACAGGACCCTACGTCAGAGCCAGCAGGGTTCAACCTCCCCAGAAAGCAATGGGTGACTCTGAACAGGATAAGAACACTCCATGCAAGGTCAGCCCATCATCTCCATCGATGGAAAATGAAAGACAGCCCTGCATGTGACTGCGGGAACCCAGACCAGACAGTGAAGCATGTGGTAAACGACTGCCCTCTCCGATGTTTCCCTGATAGTTTTGAGGGGATTCATCAGACAACAGATGCTGCTCTGACCTGGCTGAGAAAGCTAGACTTGAATTTATAAATGTGCATATATGTCATACGAAACAAACAATGTATTTAAGGAAACATAAAATGAAGAGAAAAAAAAATGTAATGTAATCACACGTACGTCTTTACTTTGAGGGCCTATTAAAATATAAAAAACAAAACAAGCATCATAATCAAATCCCTTACGCTGGATAATTAGATATCTGCCGTTCAGTCTAGTCTGGGCAGATATAAATAAAAAGACCACATGGGTAACATGAATAATTGAAAGCGAAAGAAAAACAAATTTTACGTAAACTATGGAAGGTTTGAAGCTTTTATAGCTATCCATTCTGTTCTGTTTCTTAGACCATAATAAGCTCATAACATTATGCAGGAAAACAACATCAGTATAATCAGCGTTGACAAAATCAATGTATAAGAGCTAAATACAAAACTTCTATAAACAAATATAACGATATCATTGACAACGTTCAAAATCAAATGGTTATATAAAACAAACGAAACGGGTATTTGAAGTTGTAGAATGTTCTGAGAGATATATTCAAATAGTTCGTAGGGAACAGATCAGTTCGATCCTTTAATTGTGAGACGTGGTACAATCACAATTATGTCTAGAAATCCAGCCAGGCAATTTCATCCGATTGAATCTAATACAAACGAAACAAAACAAAACAATTAACCAAAATGTGTTTTCTACACTTAAAAACTTATTACACCAACTAAAACAAATGCTCAATCCAACATAATAGTCTATAGTTTTACATGCCCAAACAATTTCTCATTAGACCCAGTTTGTGTACCTAACAGGCGGTGTGACTCGCCTGCCATATCTAGTCATTAGTTTGTTGCTGGGGAGCATCAAGTCGTCTTTGAGTATTGTTGATGGTTGAGTGGTGATTGCTTGAGTAGTGTGGTGGTGTGGGGTGTTCATGATCATGGTCATCATCATTGTCGTCATGGACACGTAAGTATGTGTGGTCCATGCGTTCTTTTGTCTTGATGAGATCCTTACGATTGCGCCTATACCGAGCACCCCCAGAGCTCACGATGTAAGATCGAGGCTCATTACAAATCTCAACCACAACTGCCTTCTGCCATAGTTTCGAATTTCTCGGACTCTGCATTCTTACCACATCCCCAAGTGTGAGAGCTTTTAATTGGCGCGTGCGTTTGTCAAAATAAGTCTTTTGCTTATTTTGTTTGCTAGTCAATTTGTCTTTTACACTTTGTTGAGTTGCTGGTGTAAGCAACCCAGGTGTGGTTGGGAGAGCAGTGCGCGTTCTCCTCCCCATCAACAGTTGTGCAGGCGAAGCATCGAGACCCTCTAGTGGCGTGTTGCGGTATTGCAGCAAAGCTGTGTGAACATCTTTGTTGTCGGCCTTTGCTTTGCGCATGAGATTCTTAGCAATCTTCACAGCACTTTCAGCCTTGCCATTTGACTGGGGATAACCAGGAGAACTGGTGATGTGCTGGAACCTAAGGACATTACTAAAATCATGAAATTCACGTGATGCATAGCATGGGCCATTGTCAGATACAAAAACACATGGTATGCCATATCGGGCAAACTGAGCTTTGCAGTGTTCTATTACGGCAGATGACGTCATGCGACGTAATTCGCAGATCTCAAAGAAGCTAGAATAATAGTCGACGATGACTAGGTAGTATCTGCCATTGAGTTCAAAAATATCTGACCCAATTTTCTGCCAAGGTTTGTCGGGCTTTACATGTCCAATCATTGGTTCGCTTCTATTTTTCTGTCTGTATGTGTTGCAAATGTCACATGCCGCAACAACATCAGCTATTTGCGAGGACATTCCTGGCCAAAACATAATGTCTCGAGCGAGGTTCTTAGTTTGTTCAATGCCCTGATGGGCGTGGCTATGTACCTGATCTGTCATGCCCCTGCGCAGTGACTTAGGAATAACGACCCGTGCATCCTTACAAACTATACCATCTTCCACTGTCAACAGTTCAGGGTATTCCCAATACTGGCGAATTCCCTCATCAGTGTGACCTTTTTCATTTGGCCAGCCTACTCTAATTGTCTCTATCAACTTTTGTAGCACCGAGTCACTTTTTGTTTCCTCCCGCAATTCGCCTAAACCATCATTTGTGATGGGTAGGTTAGAAATGATACATATAGGAATTTCCTCAATGTCGATATCATCACTTGTATCCGACAAAAAATTCCTGCTCAAGCAATCCGCAACGAATAAATTCTTGCCTTTCTCGTATGAGACGCGGAGATCATACTTCTGCAGATTCAGAAGCATTTTTTGCAGCCTCGGCGGAGAGGCATAGAGCGGTTTTTTGAAAATTGCTTCGAGAGGCTTGTGATCAGTCTCCACTTCAACAACTCGACCAAAAATATATTGGTGAAACTTCTTGCAGCCGAACACGATAGCAGCAAGCTCTTTCTCAATTTGAGCATATCGTGTTTGCGCGTCTGTGAATGCTTTGGAAGCGAACGCAATGGGATTCCCATCTTGTAGCAGAACTGCACCCGTACCCGATTGTGACGCATCAACGCTTAGTTTGACAGGTTTCGTGACGTCATAATATTGCAAAACAGGGGCATTAGTCACGGCAGTTTTCAATGCTTGGAAGCTTTTCTCTTGCTCAGCCTCCCAATGCCATGCAATATCTTTTTCAAGTAGCTTTCTCAAAGGTGCGGCAGCTTCAGACATGTTCGGAATGAATTTCCCCAAATAGTTCACCATGCCTAAGAATTGTTGCACCACTTTTTTGTCTTCAGGCTTGGGCATGTTTCGTACTGCCTCCACTTTTTTGGGGTCTGTACTCAGACACAATGACACAATGTGACCCATGTACGTCACTTCAGTTTTGTGCATATGACATTTGTCCGGGTTGAGTCTGGTATCATGGTCTCTACACCTTTGCAAGACTTTTTGCAATCTATGGTCATGGATTTCTTTGGTAGGACCATGAATCAAGATATCGTCAACCAAGATTTCAACCCCTTCTATGTCACTGAACGTATCAGTCATGATTCTTTGAAAGATCTCGCTAGCCGAATTTATGCCAAATGGCAGCCGCGTGAACCAGTATCTACCGTACGGTGTATTGAAAGTCAACAACTTGGAGCTTTCATCATCGAGTGGTATCTGCCAAAAACCACAGTTCGCATCTAGCGTACTAAATAACTGCGCGCCTGCTAGTTTGTCGGTTATATCCTCTATTGTCTTCATAGGATAGTGTGGTCGTTGAATGGCCTTATTCAAATCTCGAGGATCAAGGCAAATTCGAACCTTGTCCTTGCCCTTTTTTGCAACAGCGACCATTGAGCTCACCCATGCTGTTGGCTCAGTTTGTTTTTCAATCACTCCCATATCTTCCATGCGCTTGAGTCTGTTTTTACTTTCTGTCTGAGAGCAACAGGAATTTTACGCGGGGGGTGAACGACAGGTCTGACATTCATATCTACATCGAGATGTTGCGGTTCGCCAATGCAACCTAGCCCATGAACAATATCATCATATTGTGTCATTACATCACTCCCGTCCAGTGTATCAACTTTCTTCACTACCCCTAAAGCAACGGCCGTTTGTAGACCAATAAGCAGAGGCACATCATGGTCGACAACTTCAAAATCAATCGTGTGAAACTTATTTTTGCGTTCACAAACCAGTGTGCATTTACCCAACGGTTTAATTGAGTGGCCAGTGTACGATACTAGCCTGGCTTTTGACTTCTTGAGATCACCCATATCTAGCTTTTTGTAAGCCTGTACAGAAAGTATGTTACATTGAGCACCCGTATCAATTTTGAATTTTTCTTGCCGTACAAAATCTCCCTTTTCCCCAAGTCTATCATGCCTGGTGGTTCTAGAAACAAAAGTGAGTTGTACATACCACTCTCGATCTCCCTTTTCACGCCTGCTGTGCACAGCATCGATGTGGAGGTCATCGTTGTCGCTGGCAGACTGGCCCTCGTCGTGTCCCTCATCATCCTTGACGTCGTAGATGACACGGCGGCGATCTTGCTGTGGACGAGTCCCTTGACAACCTTGCTGCGGACGAGCCCTGCGACGACTGTATTGGCGGTCCTCCGAGGATCGCGACATCGGAGACTGCGACGAGTGCGATGACGATTGTGTCGACCGGCACATCTTGCTAAAATGGTTGGCCTTCCCGCACGAGTGGCATGCCTGCCGAAAGCAGGGCATTGACGCTGCGGATGCACACCGCCACATTTGTTGCATCGTCGGGATGGGCCTGGAGTTGCTGCCACTGCGTGTATTTCTGTTGGTGGTTTTAGTTCAGCTAGCCGATTATCTGTCAGCTCTGTGGCTTTGCAAATGTCTATCGCTTTTGCCAGTGTCAGATTTTCTGTACGTAGCAATCGTGCACGTACTCCGTCAGACGACACGTCGATGACGATTTTGTCTCTGATGAGAGAATCCTTCAGCTCACCGAAGTCGCATGAGCTTGCCCTCGTTCGTAGGTCAGTTACGAAACGATCAATGGTTTCACCTGGTTGTTGTGAGCGCAGTTGGAAACTGTATCTCTCCACCGTCGTATTCTTCTTTGGCAGGAAATGATTGTCAAACTTCTGCAATAATACTTTTATGTCATCCTTGACTTCATCGTCGTATATACAAATGTCTCATAAACATCCAGGGCATCACTACCTATCACATGGAGTAGTGTAGCACTTTGTATTTGTTTGTCCTGGCTAAGCAAGCCGGCTGCCCTGGCGTATATATCAAATCGAGTCTTCAAATATATATCAAATATATATCAAATATATATCAAATATATATCAAATATATATCAAATATATATCAAATATATATCAAATATATATCAAATATATATCAAATTCAGCCCCAGAACATCTTAGTGTGTCTTAGAGTTTTTTACTATTCTGACACCATGTTGAGACGATGGTAATGAGGAGACGTGTACACAGGCAGTGTTACTTTGAGGATGTCTTTATTGGTACTGACTATACATTATGAGATGCATGGGAAAGTATCTAAAATCTACTAAGAGATATTAATCTAAGGAATGTGGCTCGACCACTGTAGGTTGTTATCTAACACCACGGGCCTAACCACATAGGGTTGTTATCTAACACCATATGTATACTGACTGTGTAGTCTGCATAGCAGACTCACTATCGTAACACATGTGATATCAGATTATTCCATAATATAAAGATATAGATATAAGGCACTTAAAGGGATAGTTGAGTTTTGGTATACAGGGCGTACACAAAATAATTTTTTTGTGAGATAATGAAAAACAGAGTGTCAAATTCAAAGGAGCATACAATTTTAATGACAGAATAAACTTTATTTGATCAAAATCGGTTCAGAAATGGCTGAAATATCCATAAACATAAACATTTGTAATGAATGTGGGGCCCCACAATTATTCGATAATTTTCAACCAGCCGTTAAATTCTTTTTTAAATGCTTCCTCTTTTCAAAATTTTAAAAAATAGGTTTTTAGATAGTTGTTGATTATCTCTCTATCTAATCACTATTTCAACAAAACATCACAGGCACAATATTTTATTTAAAATGGTTGAAACAATTAGTGTTTAGAGAGCGCCCTCTTGAGTTTTAACGGCTCTGTTTGAATGATAACAGGCTTTTTACTTAGTAATTTGTTATGTTTTATTCCATTTGAGCATGGTGGAGTTATAACTATTATACCCAGGGGGCAAACCACCATTTTTTTAGGATTTCAGCTTTTGCCTGTTGTAAAAGGTTGGCCTCCAGAAATGGCTTCTAGGACCTTCTAGGATCACAACCTAGGTGGACAACCTCGCGAACTAGCTACTGGAAGTCCACAGGATGAGTTGCAAGAAAACCACACCTAATGCTCTAAACAGTGTGTTTCAGCCTTAGGGGTCATGAAGACCCAGTCACACATCTTGCACAATTACACCACGATGCACGGCTGATTCCAGCTTGTTTTTTCTTGGAGGTCTTCCTCTGAATGCTGCGCATCGTTTGATACCAAAGTTGAGCATATTGCATCTTTTGTTCATGTGTCATTCGTCGTTACAAGGTGATGCGTCACACACGGACGTGAAACTTTATGCAGCGCTTATGTATGAAATACAAATAAATGCTTACAAAATACAAATAGGCTATTTTTTTTCTTAAAAAAAATAATTCGCTTTTGAAATACCTACGAAGAGCATTATACAACAGCACCAGCTATGTAAATTAATGAATCAATACAAAACATAAGCAAAACAAAACAAACAAATATATTAGAATATATGTTCTCAATGTAATAATTTGTTTAGATGTGTTTAGATTGCGAAAACAAATTATACAAAATTCATCCAAGAGATCATAACCTTTCACCATTAGAATCATATATACGGGGGAGATTTGTGTATGTGTGTGTGGGGGGGGGGGGGGGGGGGCCACAAATCCCAAACCATTTCGGAAACAAAATTACTACTTCTGTGTTTGATGTCTGAACGATATACAAATTAAACCATTGATTTTAACATTCAAATTAAAAACCTTTATGTTTGTATGGCTTTGTGTTTTTGCTGGGGAGGGGGTGAATCAACTTGAAGATGACCATATTGATAATACATGTATCATGACGTTAAGGCCCAGTCCCATACTGACGATTTTCACGGCGACTCGCAACGACTCGCAACGATTTACTAGAACGAATCGACTCGATTAGCCACGGTTTTGGGCATGGGCGTAGCGACTTACGTACCTATTCATCAGAGGGGAGGAATGAATAGATCATCCCCCCAGTTGAATGTGTATCAATGACAGATCTACGCCCATGGTTTTGGGGAAGAACCGATACGATGTAATACGATGCAACACGACCTAAGCGATTTTCTCGACGAACGTCAAATCGTTGCGATTCGCCGTGAAAATCGTCAGTATGGGACTGGGCCTTTACTAGAGATTTCATTTCTCATTCCTTCCAGCATCGAGCATGTGATGATGGTTACTTGTGCAACAACGGTCTATGCATAATCCCAAGCTACCGATGTGACGGACTTCCCGATTGTAAGAACGGAGATGATGAAATGAACTGTAAGTAACTAAAGGGCCTACCTATGGCAAGCGATCAGGAGAAAATATACAGGGCAAAACAATAGTTGTAATCACTTCATTTTGCCTCCCTGTAAGAAGGGGATCGTGAAATGACTTGTGAGTAACTTAATACGCTACTTATGCCAAGCGATCAGGAAAATATTTGTAATCATCTTGAGTTTTAGTAGGGGAAATAAACATAATTATCTTGTAATTTACTTGTGAATTGAGCGTGAGCTTCACTTATGGGAAGCGAAGTGGAATTAAGTTTCAAATTACCCCTTATAGTTGTATATGGTATGCACAGATAAACAGTTGTGACCTTTAACTATGACATGCCAATGGGGAACGTAATTATATTGAACTAACTATTTATCCTCTGTCCCCCAGGGGCTAAAGTAATCTATAGGCAGAAATTCGCATGTTAATGAGAATCAAAGATAAGTCGATCTGATAAAGAAGTTATATTTTTCTTAGCAATTAGTATAGCAATCCACACATACACATATTTTCATATAAATCAATAGTGGTTATGACGTAATATTACCTTTGGCAAGCGAATAAGGTAAATTATATCATAGTACATTTTAAAATGATATCATTAAAAATAAACAGCAAAACCTATGAAAAGTCCAAATTTAAATACCTGTTAAGTAAACGTACACATGTTACAGTGAAATTTATGATAAACAAACTGAATCGTGTTCCTGAGTGGCTGGATTGACCTTTGACCTGTGTTGTTTTTAGGTAGTTGCAACGAGACGACAGAATACACGTGTGCGAATAGCAGAGCCTGTATTCCTGTGACGTCATTGTGTGACCTCACGCCCGACTGCCTGCACCACGACGACGAATCGGAAGAGGAGTGTGATTTTGCGTCAATTACTAGTAAGAAAATACTTTATCGTTATAAATTATTCTTATTTAATTACACTTATGCCCCTTTTAACCATCTAGAGCTGTTCCCCCCCCCCAAAAAAAAAAAAATATGTGTACTTTTAAAAATAGCATTATTCCTCTCCTTTTCAAAGCTTTTATATATTTGCTTAAAGTCAACGAATGCAGCTTTTTAGCAATCAAATTTTGATACTGCTTGAATCGATGATGGACAATACGCGAAGCAGATTAGTATTATTATGTTATTGGTTTGTTGAAGGAATCAGAGATTAGTTTCATCCTGGGGGTGTTTCACAAAGATCCTAAGTTGATCTTAGCACTAAGATGGTCTTAAATATTATGGAAAGCCATTAGTTTCTTGGAACAGTTTAAAAAAAGTTATGTTGAAATGCATAAAATGTTGATTCAAATCATATATATTTTCTAATTATCAAAGAGATTCATAATCTTCACATAAAATTCATGAAATATCTTTGATAATTAGAAAATATATTATGATTTGAATCAACATTGTAAGCATTACAACATAACTTTTAAAAAAATGTTTCAAGACACTAATGGCTTTCCATAATATTTAAGACCATCTTAGTGCTAAGATCAACTTAGGATCTTTGTGAAACACCCCCAGGTATCTTAAGATTTCAACAATACTGACAGCAATATAAAATCAAAAACAAACTCAACCCATTTTCAGTTTGTTAAAACATAGCTTTAAAAAGAAAACAATATGATACCATTTTATCTGCATTTAATTTCAATGCCCATTTTTCCACAGCTGTGGTGAATATAAGTACAGGCCTAATTCAAACCATCACGATGCCAGCGCCGCTGCAGAAGGGAAACTACCTTGGACCTGGTGCCTACGCTCTCTGGCAGATCAGCTCCCCGGGCGACGCGGTAGATCTTCTCGTCGAGGTCTCGTTGACGATACAGCAGGACGAATTAGGCGCGGCGGTGCCAAGATCGTACGTGAAGTTCAGACGCGGCGATAACGTGACGAGAGCGCCGATCGCGGCCTTCCGGGACGGTTACGCGACCACGCCCGCAGGCACGAACCCCTTCTACGCCCGCAGCTCGCAACTCTGGGTGGTGCTGTACCAAGTGGATGGGACGGTAGTAGATGGGTTAATCAACGTCACATCAGTGCCAGGACAAGGTTATTGACATATCCTTGTATATCTTTGGAAGGATATGGTCGTCATGTTAAATAACGCTTTAAATTCATTCATTATATATCATCATCTAAAAAAAATATATATAAACAAAAATATCTTCTTCTTGCTTGGTGGTTTGGTAATTTTCCCTTTCAGTTCACTTTACTATACATAGGTTTTCGTTGTTATTTTTGCGACATTGGCTGTGCCGTCAATGGAGAGAAAATAATATTTAATTTTGAATGTCATAAATATTGTTATCTACTAAAACATTAATGAAGAGGAAGAAATTCCGAAAAGATAATGTCAGTAAATACATTGACAAGACTTTTGGGTTGTCGTATTTTGTTTTATTCTGTGCGAACAGCGGACAATGGTTAATTAAAGAATGTATACACAATCCAGGCCAAATTGTAGTTTTACTTAATGGAATCAACATATTGAAATTTAACAACCATTTTCTTTTCATGTTATGTTCTCCCATTCCAGTTTGCACGTCCGGGGAGGAGGCGTGCCAGTATTCGCCAGAGTGCATCCCGCCAGGAGGCCGTTGCGATGGCAACCAGGATTGCACCTTCACCGGAGAGGACGAGAACCTTTGTCTGTTTCCTGACGCCCCGCTCTCCATAAGGAACGAATCGGACTTTACGGACATGTCTAGTTCGTCGTACAGTTCGTCTTTCTTCATCAATGATGATGATGGTTCTTAGGAACGAGCCAAAATAAATGTTGAACTACACAAACCCCTACAGGCAGGATTACTACTCGTTGCCAACAAAGATGACAACACCATTAACAGAAGAATGTGTGTCTTGCCCGACGCCCCGCTATCCATGATGCACAAATCGGACTTCTTGGACATCAGTGACGATGATGATGGTTCTTATTAGGATTGAGCCGGCAAAAAGCATGTTGAAGTACACAATTCCCTAAAGACAGAATTACCACTCAATGACCAATAATATATGTGAGACTTCAGAAGAATGTGCGTCTTATATTACGCTCCGCTATGCATGAGTAGCGAATATGACTTCTTGGACTTGTCTACGCAGTCTAGCTCATCATATAGCTCGTCTTTCTTCATCAATGATGATGATGATTCTTAGATACAACACAGACAGAAGTGTTGAACTACAATTTCATATTTAAAGCTCATACAAATAGGTACATGCATGATTACTACTTCATAACGGACATCGATGACATTTAATGCTTTAGTAGAACTCGTGTCTTGTCGGACGCTCCATTTTCGGTGGGGAAATAAACAGACTATTTGGACTTCATTATATTTATTGTCTTGTTCATCTTTAATTGTGACGATATATAAAATATATGAACTGATGTATGACGCTGAACTATATATCCTATAGTACGTTAGTAGACGCAAATAAACAAACGCTCGTAGTGGACAAACTAAGAAAACAGTCATATTTTGGACTCATCTTGTTCATCATTTAGTTCGCTTTTCCTCTTTAAAGATGATGGATCCTAGGAGAACGCGTGTCTTGTCGGACGCTCCGTCTTCCTTGGTGAAATAACCAGACTACTTGGGCTTGTCTAGTTCATCATATTTATTGTCTAGTATCTCTAGTTAATCTTTAATTGTGACGATTCATGAAATATATTAACTGAAGTTTAACGCTGAACTATATCATTTAAGTTAGTAGACGATAACAAAAGTTCGTAATGATTACGTGGACAAAAGAAGAAATATTTTGGACTCATCTTGTTCTTCATTTAGTTCGTGTTTGGATCTTAAAAACATTAAATAACAGCGATGTTGAACTACAATTATATTACAAGGCATACACTAATATGTAGGCAGTGAAAAATACTAACATCAATTACAATTTCGCAGAATCTGTGTCTTTTGCCCGACGCTTCGCTATCCATGATGAAGGAATCGGACTTGTCTGGCTTATCATATATTTCGTCTTTCTTCTTCAATGATGATGGTTCATAGAGGCGAAACAAAACAATGTTGAACTTCATTTAAATTGAAATACCTAGAGGAATCTGTACATGCAGAATTAATACTCCATGTTTACGTTAAGAGAAATATGTGTGTTGCCCAACACTACGAGGAACGACTTAGACATTTTGCATTTGTCTAGTTCATCAACATTAAGGATTAACATAATAATGATATAAATGGTATCTAATCAAAATCATTTGGACAAATACTTTCCGGGCCAGTTGATTTAGAAGGTTTTAAATGTGTTTTTCTTTAAGAATTTCATAAAATGCTGCTGGCCTCAAAAAGAAGAACTATAAACTTTTCTTTGGTAAAAATAATCAACATTATCATTTACCATATGAATGTTTCTCGGAGTATTCTTACCTAAAGAGAAAATATGTATTACATTCCCAAATAATATGAATAATATTATTATGATGAATTGGTGTCTGACTTGATATTTACGTTAACTTTATTATACATTACAAGGCTCCGTGTACAAATGTCAGTGGAAACAAAGCCAGAGGAAATAATGACATAGGTAAAAGTGTCAGTGGCCACAAATGTAAGGGGTAAAAATGTAAGCGGAACAGATGTTAGAGAAAAACATGTAAGTGAAATACATGTCAGAGGAAAAGGTAAGCTTTAAAAAAGGTCATACAAGGGGACAGTTGAAATCACGCGGGGGAATGAGAACGATAGAGGAAGATTAAAAGAAAGATAGATTGACGGACAGAATGATAGATAGATTAATTTATATTATAAATAATAATTGATTTATGGATTGCACAATATGGTGAAGAGAGAAAAGAGGCGAATGGGAGAACGAATTGAGAAATATGTGCTCTTCTTATTTGTATTGTATACCCACTGCAATCAATCCATTATTGACATACCATTAGTTAATCTGGGTCGAGCGCAGTAAATAGGGATATTTATTCTTGCTCAAAAGTAAAAACACGATTGGAACACTCTGGTGTTTAACTCGGGACCTCACGATTGGAAGGCACGCGCTCAACCAATCTAGCCACACATCTAACAATAAAGATAAACTCCGTAATCAAACTATGAAATTAATCATATCAGTTGAATGTCTTTGTTTTGTTTTATATATTTTGTTTTGATAAAATAAAGAATGATATAAGTACACACAAGTTCACTCCTCATGTTTATCTAGAATTTATATTATGATAATTTCCCCTTACACAAATTTGTGCTCGAATATTTTCCACCGAAAATGTTTTCCTCTGACGTTTTTTTCCACATACAATGCTTTCTTCTCAATGTTTTTTTCCAATAACATTTTCCACTGAGATTCTTACCCGCTTCTTACGCTTCTTAGTACCAAATATATTGTTAATGCGTTTTAACATTCTGGTTTTCTTTGTATTTGTCCGATTTAAATAGACTAATTTATATCCATCAACATACATGTTTTGTATTAAAAATCACCCATGTTTCAGTAATACCAATTGTTGTGTATATATGATTTATTTATAATAGCAGAACCTATTTAGCTCGAAATCATCTGTATGTACATACTGATTAAACAGAGATAATATTGCATCAATGTAAGCAAAACGATATAAACCGAAAACAAAACGTAACTACCCCCCTAAACATACAGTATGTACATTTTGTGTGAAAATCAGAGATATCCAGAACTTTACGGCAGAATGAGCACAAATTAATGACAAAATGGCCCAATTCAAAAGTTACAAGAGATTGTGCACTGTGACATTGTTGTGAAACAGCACATGTCACTGAATGCATTGATTATGGTTTATGAAACACTGCTGTTTGATAGTCCATCCATTTTTATTTTCATGGCAAATGTTGTTAAATGCATTAATTGCAATTTTAAAACAGCGCATTTTGAAATTGTCCAATATTCCACCTATTACACAGAAGGCACACGGTAAAATACTGAAGGGATGACAAAAAAGTACACGGTAATATATTGTTTAGATGTTGTCACCTATCACCTGGGTGACGAGGTACTCAGTCAAGTACCGTCTGAGGGGTTAGGGTTAGGGTTAGGGTTAGGGTTAGGGATAGGATCACTGTACAGATTATCCCACCGTGTCCATCAGATTACAAAAGATCTTCAGTATTTTACCGTGTGCCTTTCTTTTTTTTTACGGTGGCTTACTGTGTGCTTTTTGTGAATCGGGTGAATATTCAATAAGCTGCAATGATAATATTACCTTTTGCCAATAATGTTCTCTTTAATGTGTGCTACTTATTCATGGATTAATGATTACCTCTTATTTTTACACATTGTTTTCCTAACTCAACTGCCATAAAATATTTTGGCAAGACAAAATCTTGAAAAGATTATTGGTTATGAACTTATGAGCAATAGTTTAGGGGATAGTTACTTTTTGTGTTCGGTTAAATGAAATGTGATAAGTGATATGTCAACGACTATTATAACATTATGAAATGTGAAAAGGAAAATTAGATCCTTGAAAAGCTTTAACTGATCGGTATGTCAAATTCAATTTAATATTTAAATTACCTTCGGCGACTCGGAAGCGTTCCACCGCTTGTCAGAATGTATCCCCTTCGACGTTGGTGGGGTATTTCCACCTTTTGCGGAGTGACAGAATATAAATAAACGTGTTTGGAAGTTGTCCAATGGGTGATTTCAAGTATGGTGTTTGGGGTTGTTGTTGGTGCTTATTAATCACTAACACCAGCCTTAGGCGCCATATTTGAAATCCCCCAATGTCACTGTATACCATCCTATCACGAAGTCATCTCAAATATGGTGCCTAAGGCCGGTGTTAGTGTTTAATAAGCACTAACACCAACCCCAAACACCATACTTGAAATCGCCCCTCGATTCATGATGATCTTCTCCACTTGTATATTGATGGATGGCTTCTCACATTAATCTAGTATGTTCATTGTCATATTTGGTGATAATTTTAAATGATCCAATTATCAAATTGGTTAGCTAATTTTTTTAAATATTCGAATGGGGGTCTCTTAATAAGAGACATAACCAAACAAGTCTTAATAGAGCCATTTCTGATTTCTTTGTTTTGTTTTGTAAAGTTTGGGCAGTTAAAATAAGATATAGGATTTCTCGGTCAATTTCGTAAGTAAACCAAACGAATTCATTATACAGTTTGTGCATTTAATCTCGCCGATTATGGCACCGCAGCTGTGTTTTATTGTTCAAATTCGGTTTTTAGCATTTCAATTCATAAAATAGTCATTAAAAAACATTTTGCTTGCATTCGAATTAAAATGCATTGCTTTAGTTTCATGTTTGCTCACCTTTTTGATAATTTATTTAGGGGTCGTGATCTATTTTAGGCCAGTTTATTCGTGTAAATTATTATGCAGTCTTTATTTAACATGTGAAGGTCAAACTTTGAGTATAAGTTCAATCACAATCAATATCGCAATCACAATCTCAATCACAATTACAATCACAACAACGATACAAATCAAAATCACCCTGTAAAACACAATATGCACAATCACGATCACAATTACCATCTCAGTCACCATCCAATACACGATGCCGATCACATACAATATCTATCACAACCACGCTGCACAATCATGAATAAGTTCGATATGGGAGGGGGTGTCCCCATCCCACTGTAGGGAGCTTTTGTACTGTTGGGCTTGAAATTGTATGACCGAGACCGCCTTCCAAAATTTTCGAGACAGAGGGAATTGGTTGAAAGTCCTCTCGGGGGGGGGGGGGGGGGGGGGGGGGTGTCCCTTCCCACCCCAACCCATCTCACATCACAGTGGGTATTTTAGGCTTATGTAATTTTTTTAAGCCAAAAAAGAGAGGGGGCTGCAGTGGGCCAGTCCCCCCCCCCCCCCCCCCCCCCCACCGGTTCAGCGGCCCCTGCAAACCGCGTTTAAAAAGTGTGTTTGGTTTACATATTGATGTTTCAAAGCAGGTTTATTTCAGGATACAACTTTGAATTGACCACTTTTACCAAAATCAATGAAAAATTTCCTAAAATATATAATAGTACGCAGCTACAACACGTGGATTATTCACAACATAAACGGACTGAAAGTGAAGACTATCGAGTATCGAACACCTGATAAACATGATAATACATAATAAAGACAAGATGCAACATTCATAATAATAAAATAACTTTCCCGGATCTTAAGATTTGCATCATTTCCTTAGGTGGGTTCTGAAATGAGCAGGATGCAGCACACGTTGACTCAGACACGTTGACAGACTCCAAAAGATAACAGCGACGTTATTATTATTACTATTATCATTATTATTTATTCGACCAAAAATCAAAGTATACAGAGTAAAATACACCACAAATTTATATCAACATAAATGCAAAATACACAAATTATACACCATGAACGTTTTAAATCCCGACACCATTTTAATGATTTGTTGTATTGTATAGAGCGAGTATAGTATAATACACATTACAATTACTGACATTAGGAAATCTAAAGTATCTGCTCAAGTAATAGATCGAATCGAATCCTTCTATAGCGCCCGCCGTGCAACATAGTTACACAAGTCAAAATAAATGATTAAAGTCAAGATTATTGATACATTCGATAACGTACGCCGTATAACACCGTACATAAAGCTAGAATATATTTCTAAAATAAAGATTAACAATGATTCGATAGCCTATGGCGTAATCTCTTAAAAGTCAAGATTATTAATACATTATATAGCATACGCTGCGCAACATATTTACGAAAGCCAAATAAACCCCTACAAAACATATATAATTGCATAACTTGTCTTCACCCGTGCAAAAGCATCAAATTACAATCTAAAGAAGCAATGACGGATTTCCTTTTAGATAACATAATTATTATTACTATTATTATTTTATTTTTTCGACCAAAAAGCAAAGTATACAGAGTAAAATACAACACAAATATTAACATAAATGCGCAATATACACATATTATACACCATGAACGTTTTAAATCCCGACACCATTTTAATAATTTGTTGTATTGTATAGAGCGAGTATAGTATAATACACATTACAATTACTGACATTACGAAATCTGAAGTATCTGATCAAGTAATAGATCGAATCGAATCCTTCTATAGCGCCCGCCGTGCAACATAGTTACACAAGTCGAAATATATGATTAAAGTCAAGATTATTGATACATTTGATAACGTACGCCGTATACCTGATAACACCGTAACAGTAGCCAAAATATATTTCTAAATTAAAGATTTAACAATGATTCGGTAGCGTACGGCGTGATCTCTTAAAAGTCAAAATTATTGATAGCATACGCCGTGCAACATATTTACGAAATCCAAAATAAACCCCTTAAAAAAAGTTGGGAAACTGAACTTTGATCGGTTATATCACTCTTATTGTACAATTGTATTGTTCCGTTTACTGTCATTGCATAGCATGATTATTTCCCTTTAAGATGGTACATTATTTGTCATTTATTTCAAATCAGGGAATACGCAGTGCGTTTCAGAATAGAGGACGGTCAGAAGTAAAATGTCGCAAAATGGGCACAGAGTATTCAGTTGGGAAATTTACTCTTGTGTCGTATATTTTTATTAAAAGAAGGCAAAGAAAATGGGATTCCAACGGGATGAATCCCATTTTCTTTGCCTTCTTTTAATCACATTATATTTCTGGTCAGTTTCTCTATATGTTTAAATTATGTATATTTTTTATTGTTCAAGTTGTTTCGAAGATTTTGGCGTGTTCAAATGATTTAAACCCTTCAAATTTGGTCTCATTGTGAAGCCCAATTGCATATCTGTTTAATACGATCACGTCCGTAACGATGAATATGATGGAGGTTCGAAAGTGAAATGTTGCAAAATGCTTTTTTATGTCGTGAAATTGAAGGCGTTGCATCGAAACTCGACTATGGGAGGAGATGTTTTGGGGTTTTGATTTGCATAATCATCAGTAAATTTAGCAGCATGGGAAAGCATGTTTACCTTTCCTTAAAATTATGGCTCACCTGTAATAATTATGCTATCTGGATGTGTGCAGTAAGGCCGGATATGGGGCGCATTAAAGGTTCTCTGACAATTTTAGCCTATAAGGAATAATTTATCACGTGGATCCCGATTTAAAAAATAATTTTATCGATGGAAAAGTAATTAAAAACAAGAACATTAATCACCTTGAAAATTTACATTGAGACCCATTGAAAACACCCACTAAAAGAGTGAAATTCTGCTTGTGACCTCATCTGTCAATCACAACTCATAACTTTAACATCCTTACATGTTGCACTATCGCAAACTCGTTAATCTATCTTTAATAATTTGTATTATATCTCATTTTGTAATGATTATGCTGCATGTGTGTGCAGTACAGGAAAACTCTCAAACTTGATGTATTGAAAATGCATCAAATTTCCCTACACCTACAAACCTAAAAACTCAACCTTCAATTTCACACAATCAGATGCATTTTGTAACATTTCGCTGTCGATCCTCCCCAATATTCACCTTTACTGTACCTGTACCTATACCCGGCTTTCATAATAATTTCAAGTGAGGTGTTATTGGAAAGATAATTGAACAGGCTTTCTTCTGATACCGTACATTACCATTACAGAATTTCTTCATTGTCAAAATATTCATCGTCGAAAGAATTTGAACTTGAGAAAGACCGTGATATGAGAGTCAGACCGAAGTTTGTTGGCGCATTTTACGACATTTCACTTCTGACCTTCCCCCATCCTCAAATATCCTGCGCATACCCCGTACTCATGATGCTTGCGAATTTGTTATCATTTTAAAAAGGAATACACACCCTTTCAAGTGATACCAAATATAACCAGCATGATTTCAAAAAAAAAAAAATATTATCGATCAAACTTGACTTTCCGAACTTTTTTGAGTGGTTTGTATGGTATACAGAAGTCAACATTATCGATAAATCCGATAGCGTACGCCGTATAACATTGCTAAATAAAAACAAAGCTAAATAATATTTTAAAAATCAAGATTGTCAATATATCCGATATATCCTGTGCAACACAGTTAAAAACAAAAATATTATCGATGTATTCGATAGCGTATACCGGCTTACAACTTGCTCATTTAAGTATGAACTATAATGTTATAATATATAACATTACGAGCTTCTATAGGCAGTTATGAATACTCAGTCAAGACATATTTACGATATACACACACACACACATGTGTGTGTGTGCGTGTGTGTGTGTGTGTGTGTGTGTGTGTGTGTGTGTGTGTGTGTGTGTGTGTGTGTGTGTTTCTATTCATACACTGAATTCTAAATCATCCCAAATGAAGTTATTCAAATTCAAAATGCGACAAAACCGCAATACATTCTAAAAAATAGTGTTCCACTACTAACTTATCGAAGTTACAAGTCTCATTATAATTTTGAATTGTTCAATCTTCTCTTGGGTTCAGTCTATAAACCCATTCAGTACCGAGCCTTGAATTAATACAGAAACATAATTGTCCATAGCGCTGAAAGTGCTCCGTGCCCTGCGCCTTCTTTTGCCATCTATCTTTTCCTTTTAAAAAAAATCTCCTTTCCTCATGATCTTTTCTACATCTGAAATACTAAATCTCCTTTTCTACAGGGGCCGTCGTTTTAAAGTGACAGTTCAGTTTTGGTCAAACTAAATTTTAGTAACCCAAACCTGCACCATAACATTACTAATTTATAATTACAACTACCATGCCTGAACAGTATACGCAATTACAAAAACAACTTTTTAAAAAGGGGCATGTTATCATTTTAAAAAAGGCCGTTAAACACCAAAGGGCGTTTTCTAAAAATGCATTGGTTTCAACTATTTTTTATAGGAAATTGTGTAGAAGATGTTTTTTTCTTAAATAATGATAAATAGAGAGATCATCAACAACTATTTTAAAACCTCTTTTGTACATTTTTGAAAAGTGTAAGGATTTTATACATTTTTTCTTAAATCATAAAATAAATGTGGGATCCCACATTTATTCCAATTGGATAGATTATTGATATCTCAGCTGTTTCTGAACCAATTTAGATAAAATAAAGTTTGTTATGTCATACAATAATCGTAGGGTTTTCAGTACGTACATCACAACACATTATTTCCAAAAACATGGTAAAGCGCCCTCTATACAAAAACTTAACTATCCCATTAATACAATTTCTATTTTATCAAATCTAGATAATTTTCGTAAAAGCAGTGTTCAAAACTGTATCTAAACAAAAAAAAACGACAATGACCCAGAATATTGGGATATGTCTTGCTATTATTACCAATGATCATATCCCTATTATTACACAGCTTTCTAGTTGTGTCTTGAGTGGAGACGAAGTGCATTATTCCGCTCCAGTACCTCAGCGAGATGAGGACTGAATCGATACTGGTATCCAGCCCCGTGCCTGGTCTTGATAATTTGGAAGTCATCTACGTTAATGAGATTTTTGAGTCCCCCACCATTTTTGTCTGTCCAGTACTTCATGTAATTCTGCCCGTCAACAGCCCTATAATGATACTCATACACTTCTCCCGGAACCCTTTGGTATTGTGGCTCATATTGCACTGTCGAATAGTCAATGGCCGTTTGTAGATCATTTGTTAAGTACAAGCCCTCGCCAAGTTCTTCCCCATGACCGCCTGGTCTGTAGACGTTTCTGTCTCGATTAATCCCCCGGTAGAGGACCACGTCTTCCACCGCAGAAAGGTGGATGATGCTACCTTCTCCCTCACTGAGGGCGGATTTCCAAGAAACGCTGCTCGCGGTATTGAAAGATCCACTGGATCCGCTTGACCCACCTCCCCCACCAGCCCCGCTAACTGATCGACCTGCCCTACTTCCGACTGAGCTCGCTCCACTGCCTGTCCCCCCTGCCCCGCTCCCTGCTTGACTTGCGCCACCATGCACGCCACCTGCCGCCTCCCCGCTGGCTCTGCCCGCTACACCCCTTCCTGCGTTCCCTTGTTGTTCGGCCATGAATTGGTTTAAAGCAGGATTGGCATTGTTGGGCACCGGCTCATTCGCGATCTTGCAACCTTTCAAATCCTGTTCGAGTGCAGCTCCAGCTTTGGATTCTGCAAAGCCCTTTCCGGCGGCGTAGCCACCGACCCCATCCATGACAGGGGCCATGACGCCGCCAACGACCCCTGCCACGATAGTCTGTGCATCCTTACCCTCTGCGACATCTGTCCATGCCTTGATTTGTCCAGATGGCACGTATTTTCCTTCTATGGCCGACTCCACTCCGGTGGTGATGCCGTCCATCGCCGCACCTCCTGCGATTCCGCCAGCAACCATCCCAGCGGGGCCTCCAGCAGCCCCAACGACACCACCTACGATAACCCCTGTGGTTCTTGATGCACCTTTCATCGCAGCGTCTCCTCCTTCCTTGTCCCCGACAGCATAATGTATCCCACCTTTGATGTGACCTACAACAGGTATGCCATTCGCCAAGTCATTCGCAGTATGCCCGATCACTTTGCCAGACTCCACAGCGGATTCCCCTGTATGCTTGGCCAAGTCGACAACGGTCTGGTTCAATGCGTCAACTTGCCCGAATGTAACCCCGGCCGCAACCGCTGTGGCTCCGGTTGCTACTGCAGTACCGACCGTTTCACCAACGTGACGAACAACCGTCTTAGAAGCAGCATCGCCCGTGAACTTGGCACATTCTACTACGGCATTATTAAGAGAATCCACCTGACCAAACGTCACTCCAGCGGCGATTGAGGTTCCAACCGTGGCGATAGCTCCGCCGGCTGTGCTTATTTCGTTTCCCATTTATGGTTATCTGGAACGACATTAAATGAAGATTTAAGGATAAAAAAATGATACTTTGTCCGAGGTCCTCTGAAGTCATATCACCCAGGATAGTGTTTTTGGTACAACAATGCAAAACAAAACGATAAAGACAAACTGCGCAGATTAACAAAACGAGCCAGCAAAACCATGAATTGTGATGATATCGACTTGGACATAATTTGTGTGGAAAGGACACTTGTTAATAAAGCCAAAACAGTTATTGTAGCCGATCCCTCACACACGCTTCATTGTCAAGATTGTAATTACAATAAACTAAGGAGTGGAGGTAGGTGGCAATTGCAAATGGACAAAACAAGTCGGTTTTCCAACTCATTCATTCCATACTCAATTCGACTATTGAATGAAAAATAGATGGTATTCTTCTCAGGCTTGTATTCGGCCCGAGTCCAAGAGCCTTTTCACACACGAGAAAATGCTTGATTGCAATCATGATTGAAATTATTTTTTGACGTGTGAAAGCAAAGTAGAATCACGAATCGCGAAACTGTAATCGTGGTCCGGAGGTGTTTTATAATCATGATTCACTCAAATCACGGTGCGGTTCTCTCTTCTGAACGGCTTCACCTCCAAAATATGATGTGGGAGGCGGAGCTTACGTGACCTTACATGCACTTCCACCAATAAACCGGGCGCTCATCGCTTCGAATGCAGTCATGCAGTGTATCTCCTTGTTTGATTGACAGGTACGTCTCCAGAAAGGCGATTGTAATCACAGTTTGCGCGAAGTATTTTTCGTCGTGTGAAAGCAAGGCAACAGAATCACCGTGATTGTAAACATGACTCCAATCATGACTGCAATCACCGGTGTGAAACCACTCTATGAGTGCTTTTACACGTCTCTTTTGGGGTGATTGCAATCACGATTGGAGTCATTTTTCAATCACGGAGCCAATCACGGTATTTTTGACCGTGTAAACACAAACTAGAATCACGAATCGCGAAACTCGAATCGTGGTCCAGAGGTGTTTTCTAATCATGATTCACTCAAATCACAATGCGAATCGGTAATGTAAACGGCTTGACCTCCAAAACATGATTTGGAGGCGGAGCTTACGTGACCTTACATGCACTTCCGCCAATAAACCGGGCGCTCTTCGCTTCGAATGCAGTCATGCATAGCAGTGTAGTACTGGTGTTCTCCTTATTTGATTGACAGGTACGTCTCCAGAAATGTAATTGTTATCACAGCTTGCGCGAAGTCTTTTTCGTCGTGTAAACGCAAGGCAACATAATCACTGTGATTTTTGCGAATCATGATTAGAAAACACAGTCCTCTGGACCACGTTTCGAGTTTCGCGATTTGGGCAATTCCACGGTAACGGAAGGACATTCAGACACAATTTTGGAACTTAAATCAAATAATTCCAGGATGCTGCTTTTGATTTTTTATTCTAAATGGCATGTCTTTGATCCTTGTTTGGACACCTTTGATTTCCACTATTTCTAAAATTTTGACCGCATTATGTTAATTAGATATGGACACTAATGAGGCCGGTAACGGAAGGACGCCAAAATGGACATGGATTTTCAAGTTTTTTACTTATGACCCAATCTCTGTGAAGTTACGAGGTTTATCATGTTTAGTTGGCTACTAGTTAATTTCCTTATGTTCACAGAGTATAACACCACCTTTTAAGAAAAATATCTACATTAGTATATTAATTATGAGAAATTAATTACTCCAGTGTTCGGTAACGGAAGGACGGTAACGGAAGGACCTCTGACAAGTCTATAGGAATTGTACAATAAAATGAATACATCTCTTTTGTGGTATAAAATGAGTTTGTATCATAGATAGCATATGGACATCACAAGCATTTACATTTCTATTTTTTCTTACTATATTTCATGCTCCAATGGCTCTTATTCATGGTCAATCCATGGTAACGGAAGGACACTCAGACACACATTGTCAACTTTAAGAAAGACATTTTAAATACTTGTGTTGTTAGAACAGTCTATTTTGATAACAATACTTCCAAAACATAAAGTTTTAAGGTCCCATATTTTTATTTTTTTTATCTCCACACATTATTAAATATGCATACAAATGAGGTCGGTAACGGAAGGACACCAAAATGGACAAGGTTTTGTTATCAAATCAGTTTTAACTAAAACTCTGTGATATTGAATAATACAAAATATTTTAAGGGTACACATTTCATTCTCTGAAGAGTTAAGAAGAATTTACTTGTTCTTTGATTAAAATTTGTCCGCAGATATTTGAGTTATTTCACACAAAGCGGACCAATGTTCGGTAACGGAAGGACATAATGGACTATAATGTATGATATGACACAGTAGGGTCATTCCATGTCAAATCACCTTTAAAAAAAGTGAAAATTTTCATCGCAGCCCCCTTCAAATTTGCTAATATTTGGTATGTATGATATTTCAACCTTTAAAAGCGCAAATATTTAAGTTTTAGCCCAATCCGCCCAATGGTTTTGGCGCTATGGTCGATTCTTATGGGGGAGTTTTGTAAGAAATGGGCGTGGACACCATTTTTCAAATGGCCATTGTCCATTAACCGTTGGGTCAATTTATTTTGTAATGGTGTCATTGGACTGGGGATGTTATGTGCAATCCATTTATGCCATTTGCCATACAATAGAAATCCAGACAAATGGCATCATGGTACAAGGGCCCTGTTGCAGAAAGAGATAAAAATCAATTGTGAGCAAGATCAAATGTTCTAAATGCACAAATCTGATTGGTTGAAACACAGAAAATTACTAGTCTGACCACGCTACGCCACTGATAGCTGGCCATTGCAGGTATTGTCTCATTATTTTGGGTTTTCATATATGAGAGACCAATTTTTGAACTTAATTTTTCACTGTAAACGCTCAAAAGGCCAAATGCGGGGCCAAAAGTGGCCGCGCATTTGGCCCCGCTCTGGAGGTAGTCTCGGCCGCGGCCGAGACGCGTCTCGGCCCCGCTTTTTCTCACTGTAAACGCACGCAGGGCCAAATGCGGTACCAAATTGGGAAAACAATTCATTGCAAATAACGCGTTTGTTCTGTGACCCCGGCGGCGAATTTTTTTTCCGCACATGGTAAAGCAAATCCTAATGAATTATTCATAAGCAGTGATGTACAGATCGGCTAATATTCGACTTGAGAGAGACTATCACTTGCGCATATCCAACATTTCCGACTTGTATAATATCGAACATCGAGTACGAGTTTACGCAAAAGAAACGATGGCATGACCGAGCATCGAACCAGGTTACTTTAGGTTATCAGACTAGAGCGCTATCCGATTGCGCCACAGGTAGTGGCTTGATTTGCAGCGGGGTTTGGGGATATATAACCCTAACCTAAACCCTAACCCTAACCCTAATTTGGTGGCTATAGGTCAGATTAGTGGTTATAGGTCAGATTTAGTGGCTATAGGTCAGATTTAGTGGCTATAGGTCAGATTTAGTGGCTATAGGTCAGATTTAGTGGCTATAGGTCAGATTAATGGCTATAAGTCGGTATATTATACAATTCGGAAATGTTGGCTATGCGCATGCGCGAGTGGTAGCCCTTGACGTACATCACTGCTTATGAATAATTCATTAGGATTTACCATGTGCGGAAAAAAAATTAGCACCCCGGCCTGCCTCCAAAATAATGGTTTGTTTACCGTTTTTGTTTACATGCAGAGCGCCACTACGACAAGATATTGAAAGGGCGGCCGGGCCCCGCCACTGTAAACGCACCAAAATTGGGGGGCCGAGTACCGCAATTTAAGCAGGGCCGAGACGCGTCTCGGCCCTGCTTAAATTGCGGTACTCGGCCCCCCAATTTTTTGCGTTTACAGTGGTGGTCTCGGCCCGGCCGCCCTTTCAATATCTTGTCGTTGTGGTGCTCTGCATGTAAACAAACCATTATTTTGTGGGCGTGACGGGGTCACAGAACAAAGGCGCGTTATTTGCAATGAATTGTTTTCCCAATTTGGTACCGCATTTTGCCCTGCGTGCGTTTACAGTGAGAAAAAGCGGGGCCGAGACGCGTCTCGGCCGCGGCCGAGACTACCTCCAGAGCGGGGCCAAATGCGCGGCCACTTTTGGCCCCGCATTTGGCCTTTTGAGCGTTTACAGTGAAAAAAAAGGCCGGGCCGAGACGCGTCTCGGCCCGGCCTTTTTTTCACTGTAAACGGGGTCTTAGATGGACCATGTATGATTATATGAAGTTATCCAGACCATTGATCATTGAATGTTATCAGCAACTGTATCCTGGAATGGTGTATGTGTGGGGAGAACAGTGTTTTTAAAACAAAGAATATGTTACTACTGCAGAACACTGGCGTAAATCTGTTCGGAAAGCACAATGCTTTGGGGGGTCGAGCAATTGTTCACAAACAATGCTCGCCCCTCCAATGCATTGTGTTTTCCAAACAGATTTACGCCAGTGCTGCAGAAGGAACTGGAAGTGATTTGTGGAGCACCCCCCCCCCCCCCACCTTTTTTTGGTTCTACATTGCTCCTTTGAATGGGGGACATGCGAGTGGAACCAGTTAACCTATGGATGGATATAGGGGAGTCCCTGATACAACTGAGCTACATCGGTGAGCGCGCGTCGGCGTCGAAGTTCCAGGCGAGCGACGGTACGCGAAGATCGTGTCGATCAGCATTGGACGCGGTCGAGCAAGGCAGTGGCGTAGACAGGTTCTTACACCTGGGGGGATGATTTGCCGTTCACCGGACCAATACCAATTTTTCGAGACCAAGACAATTGCTTGAAAGTCCTCTCAGTTTGGGGGGGGGTGGGGGGGGGGGGGGGTAGATGTTAAGATGGTCCTGACCAGACGGGCTGAAAGCAGTTTTAGATTTGGGGGGGGGGGGCAAAACCTATGGGGGTTCAGGATTTGTGTGTGTATACAGGAGCTTATGCCCAACCACACTCACAGTGCTGCCAACTTTGAGCCAGACAGATGTGAGAGTGAGACATTGCAAGGATCGAAGCGACTAAGCCCGAGGGAGCGAAGTGACTGAGCGGAGGGAGGGTGTGGGAGGTAGGGTAGGGAGATTTTGCATTTTTGGACTTGAATTTGTGTATTCTGGTGCTTACCTAGATAGGAAATTCGGGATTAAAATTGACTGTATCTGGGAAAGCGTGTTATGATTTGATCGACCAGAAATTTTAAATATATTTTCACGATAAAACAAATAATTGGCACAATAATAAACATGCACCTCAACACAGCGAGCGAAGTGACTGAGCGGGGGGAGGGTGTGGGATGGGGGTGTCCCCCCTCCCACGGTAGGGAGATTTAGCATTTTTGGACTTGAAATCGTGCATTCTGGTGCTTACCTAGATAGGAAATTCGGGCTTAACATTGGGCCGTATGCATAAAACGAAGCAATTGCTTGTGCTAGCCTTTTGCTTGAATCGGTATGCATAAAAACAAGCAATTGCTTGCAAGCAAAAGTATTTGCTTACAAGCACAAACAATTGCTTACTGCTCGTAAGCAATTGCTTACCAAACAAGCAATTGCTTAAAACCGTATGCATAAAACGAACCTTTTACTTGCCTTGATAAGCAATTGCTTGCATTTTTTCAAGCACCTCCAGACCAGCTTGAGCTCTTGCTTACTCGGGGCATTCGCGTTTAAGGATCAAATTTGCATACCGTTTCAGGATGATTACAAGCTACTTATTCCACAGGTTATGTTGTGATTTCATATTTAATCAAATTCCTGTTATTTTAGACTTTTTACGGCAATTTTTGTCCATCGATCTGAACAGAAACCCTCCTGTTGCTCTGTGCGGTTTTCCCCCCTATTTGCGTAAGAAAAAATACTGCTGCCAGGTCGGGCACGAAGCGTTGTTGTCCTGCAGTGCGATTTTCGCACAACCGTAACGATCCTTTGTCCAACACGAGAGCAATTGCTTAGGCAGTGCAAGCAAAAGGTTTCAGCACAAGCAAAAGCTTGTGCATATGAATTCAAGCAATTACTTGAACTTGATCTTTTGCTTGACAAGCTCGTGCTTGTGCTTGAAGCAATTGCTTATAAGCAATTGCTACGTTTTATGCATACGGCCCATTGGGCCGTATGCATAAAAACAAGCAATTGCTTGTGCTAGCCTTTTGCTTGAATTGGTATGCACACAAACAAGCAATTGCTTATAAGCAAAAGCTTTTGCTTACAAGCACAAGCAATTGCTTACTGCTCGTAAGCAAATGCTTACCAAACAAGCAATTGCTTAAAACCGTATGCATAAAACGAACCTTTTACTTGTCTTGATAAGCAATTGCTTGCGTTTTTTCAAGCACCTCCGGACCAGCTTGAGCTCTTGCTTACTCAGGGCATTCGCGTTTAAGGATCAAATTTTCATACCGTTTCAGGATGATTACAAGCTCCTTATTTCAGAGATTATGTTGTGATTTCATACTTAATCAAATTCCTGTTATTTTGGACTTGTTACGGCAATTTTTGTCCATCGATCTGCCCAGAAACCCCCTGATGCTCTGTGCTGTTTCTTCGCTATTTGCGTAAGAAAAAAATACTGCTGCCAGGTCAGGCACGAAGCGTTGTTGTCCTGCAGTGCGATGTTCGCACAACCGTAACGATCCTTTGTCCAACACGTAAGCAATTGCTTAGGCGGTGCAAGCAAAAGGTTTGAGCACAAGCAAAAGCTTGTGCATATGAATTCAAGCAATTGCTTTAACTTGATCTTTTGCTTGACAAGCTCTTGCTTGTGCTTGAAGCAATTGCTTATAAGCAATTGCTTGTTTTTATGCATACGGCCCATTGTCTGTATCTGGGAAAGCGTGTTATGATTTGATCAACCAGAAATTTTAAATATATTTTCACGATAAAACAAATAATTGGCACAATAATAAAATGCACCTCAACACAGGGAGCGAAGTGACTGAGCGGGGGGAGGGTGTATAAATATATTTTCACGAAGAAAACAAATAATTGGCACAATAATAAATATGCACCTCAACACAGGGAGCGAAGTGACTGAGCGGGGGAGGGTGTATACACATATTTTCACGAAGAAAACAAATAATTGACACATGTGCACCCCAACACAAATATTGTATTTATATTTAGCATCATACACAGTTCCAACATCACCATATGCAGATATGCCACATTATGTATGATCCAACAACTTAGCCTATTGCCAAGAATGAGTCCCGATGGGCGAAGCTACCGAGGGCTGGGGCAGGACCAAATAGGGAGGGTTTGGGAGGGGGTATCCCCCTCCCACGGAGAAGATTTTACATTTATATATATATCTTGAAATGGTGCAATGTGGTGCACGTCACACAAGGAGCAAGAGCAATGCCAGCCTACACTGGAACTACGTTTAAAAAAAATACTCACCCCTGACCATACGCAAGTTACACAACAAGCTGAGATAATCTGTTCGCGCGCGAAGCGCGCAGCAAAAATTGAAAGTTGATGTATAAATTACCTTTTAACGTTAGAATTAACAAGTCTTAGCTCAAACAACTTATGGTTGATGTTGTTAAACGCATTTTACACATAAAAAACCTCAGCACCACAGGCAATAAATGATTTACTTTGTTTTATTATTTTAGCTGCCGATTCGACACCCCACGTAGTTTTATAAATAAAAGTGTGTTTTGAATACTTTGAATTGAGATGTTTTAGTGGACTGATTGATTTTGGGGGAACCCTGGAAATTGTTTGAAAAGATTATAATATTTTATTATTTTTAAAAATATATTATGCATTGGGTCGGATTAGCGCCATCCCTGACAAAGATAATCCGCTTCCGCCCTCTACACATTCATGACTAGTTGCGTACGGATGGATACAGTGGCGTACCCATGATTTTTTCAAGGGGGGGGGGGGGTAGTCGTAGACAATATTCGAAGCCGAGACAGCGAATTTTCGACATTTTCAAGACCGATGCCAGGTCCAGTTCCAAATTTTCGAGACCGAGACCCATTGGTGAGAATCCTGTAAGCGGGGGGGGGGGGGGGGGGGGGGGGGGGGATAGTAGTCGAAGAAAATTTTCGAAGCCGAGACTAACAATATTCGACATTTTCGAGGCTGAGACCGTCGAAAATGATGGTCGACATCGCTAAAATTTGGTCTTGAGACCATTTAAAATTTGAAAAAGGGGGGAGGGGTTCAACCCCCCACAAAACAGTCATTTTGGGGCCAAGGGGGGGGGGGGGGTTACTTCTATGGATGGATATGATTTAACATTTACACTTCTTGAACTTTGTTTCAAGTTAGAGGTGGACGATGGAAAATATTACTAAACAACCGTAACTCTGAACTACAACTATCATCAAACTTTGCACCCACCTAACATTAGACCAAATGGTCATTAGACTAAAATATTTAATGGTCACTAGACCATGTGGTAATTATCCCAAGTCGGTCATTAGCGCAAGTGTGAGTAGCCCAACTGTCTATTATAAGACTAAACGGGAAGTTGATAAAATGGTGATTAGAGCAAGTGATGAATTGCCCATCTGGATATAGCCGAAGTGGGTTTAGCTCAAATGCTAATTAGACGAAATGATAAATAGACGAAGTGATAATAGACGAATCGAATATTAGACAAACTGGTGATTAGACGATCTGGCAGGTAGTCTAAGTGGTGTTGGACCAAGTGGGTATTAGCCAAAAATGGGTATAGCCAAAATGGTTATTAGACGAACTGGCTAATAGCCTTGGTGGGTACTTGGAGACCAAATGAATTGTATACCAAGTGGTTGCAGACGAAACACAATTAGACTATGTGTGATGAGACGAAGCGGATATTAGACGAAGCGGGGTTAGACCAAGTGGCAATTTACCTTCTTATGTACAATTAAATAAACTTGAACTTGAACTTGATAAAACAACATACAAAATAAACTATGAACGAATGTCAAAAACGTAAACATGTATTATTTGTAAATAAATGAATCAACCAAATTAATATAGGTTTTCCCGGCCAAATTCGTCAAAATAGCAGGCATATTCATTATGTCATGCAAGTTCGCGTGATTTTTGTAAACCTGCTGTTTACACTGTTCAATTTTAAATTCCAGAACATTCATCTTCGTCAAACTGCATTCAGTTTACAACGACAACGTATTCAAATTGGTCAGAATGTCAAACAATTTGGCAATACACATCCGTCATTCAAATTCGTGCCAGTTTGCTTGACCTTAGATTTCGGACCGATTTGGGTTTTCTATTTCGTTTTCAGGCGTGCTTCTTTGCACATCTATATAGCATTCAAATAAGAACGATCAGAACAATCATACAGTATGACGCATTATGAAGGGGGCGGGGGGTGGTGGCAATTTACTTCCCTATTTCCCATTATTCCATCACTCCCCAACCACCACTCCCACCCAAGGCAGGTTTTTTTTTAGGTCATATTTTTCTTTATTCTTTTTTTTAAAGACTTATTTTAATCTTTGTTTTCCGATACACATTGCTAATTAATGTTCACATTTTCACATTTAACTAGTAATTGTAATGTTATGTTAAGTCATACACTTGTTTCATGTTTTCATTTTATTTCCATTTTTCACACAGTGCTTGGGTCATTTCTTAATTTATATTTGTCTTTATTCTGTTTTTTAAAGAGTTATTTTTAATCTTTCTTTTCAGATACACACTGCTAATAAAGTGAAATGGAATTGTATAGGCCTATTCCTATAAAGCTACACTCTCATTTGTACGAAACGAGCGAGTAGCTTTATAAGAAAACAATACAACTAAAGAAATTAATGAAAAGGATTGCACACATTTCAAAGATGTTAGCCCGTAGACGAAATAGAATGTATGAACGCCTACATTTTATGTTTCAGGACGAAATCGAATGCTCTTCACCTGATTTTCTAAGTTGAATGGTGTTATTTCAATTCGGTGTGACAAAAGTTGGCAATCGCACGGTCCAAAAATAAAATTGAATGAAATTATTTGCTAATTGAAACACGATCCTGATCTTCATTCAATTTCGTTCTAAATTGCGTGCTATTAATGAACATTTGAGTGCTATTTTGACGAAATTGGCCGGGAAAACCTATAATTGTAATCGAAACTCTTTGACCAATACATTATATCTGATTTATTGGTCAATATGTTACAATTACAATTATCAATTTGGTTAATGATTGGTCAATTAAGTCAATTAAATGCAGTACAGTGTGGGTGATATACTGTATAAACATAAACAAAACTAGTGGTATACAGATTTAAATATTAAAATGGAAAAAGAGGGTATAATATACAGTAGGTTTTCCCGGCCAAATTCGTCAAAATAACAGGCATATTCATTATAATGTCATTCAAGTTCGCGTGATTTTTGCAAACCTGCTGTTTACACTTTATCTTTGAGGACGAAATCGAATGCTCTTCACCTGATTATCTAAGTTGAATGGTGTTATTTCAATTCGGTTTGACAAAAGTTGGCAATCGCACAGTCCAAAAATAAAATTGAATGAAATTATTTGCTAATTGAAACACGATCCTGATCTTCATTCAATTTCGTTCTAAATTGCGTGCTGTTAATGAACATTTGAGTGCTATTTTGACGAAATTGGCCGGGATAACCTATAGTAATGCAACATATTCAATAAACAACATTATAAGCATATTAGCATAATTATGAAATAATCCTGTAATTTACATAAACTAGCATAACAAAATGTAAAGGGGCCATAAGATGGATTTCGTGGCCACTCTTTCTCCCCATCAGGGCGATGTCCCCCTCTCCCACGGTAGGGAGCTTTTGAACTTTTGGACTTGAAATTGTGCAATCTGGTGCTTACCTAGATATGAAATTCGGGCTTAACATTGACTGTATCTGGGAAAGCGTGTTATGATTTGATCGACCAGACATTTTAAATATATTTTCACGAAGAAAACAAATAATTGACATGCTAATAAATATGCACCCCAACACACACACAAATATTGTATTTATATTTAGTGTCATACACAGTTCCAACATAAACCATATGCCACATTATGTATGATCCAACAACATAGCCTATAGCCAATATCCCGAGGGGGCGAAGCTACCGAGTGCAGGGGCAAGAGCCATATAGGGAGGGTTTGGGAGGGCGGATATCCTCCTCCCACGGATAAGATTTTGCATTTATATACTTAAAATGGTGTAATTTAGTGCACGTCACACAAGCAGCCAGAGCAATGCCAGCCTACACTGGAACTTCGTGGCCCGGTACAGAAAAAAAATACTCATTCCAGACCATACGCAGAACCTGTTCGCACACAAAGCGCACAGCGAAAAATTAAAGTGGATGTATAAATTACTTTTTGAACGTTAGAATTAACAAGTCTTAGCTCATACAATTAATGTTTTCTTTCCCACTCGTATACAGATACACACACAAACAAAATATCCTTCCCTAAAACCTGGGGCGGGGGGGGGGGGGGGGGTGATTGTACATGTCATCCCCCCACCTTGTGAGGTGGGGGTGCATACCCCGCATCCCCCCGTTGTTTATACGCCCCTACTTTCTAGACATACTTGGTCCAAAGAAATCAACCCGTGCAAATTATGATGTACTTTCATGCAACGTGTCCTGGGCGTGTCCTCTTCTAGCCACAATTTTTGTTTGGTGAAAAACTGTCAGACTCATTTTTGAATTAATAAGTTATGAATATAAAAGTTGTAGGCCTATATACTTACAAGTGTTGCAGTTACGGGACTGAGGTGATGATTTTCGAATCGTAAAACTTTTGTTTGGACACTTTATACCGCAGCCAATCTGAAGTAAGTTGAGGAATTAGCTGCAAAAGTGACCAGAATCAATCAAAATAAAAATCAAGCTGGAATCGAAATCCGTGGTACTTCTGTCGTTCAGGTAAAAATTGTTAGAGGAAAACTGTTGAGAAAAGCTTTATATGAAGTGTCATTCAATAGGGACGACACAGTTTGTGTCGGTTAAGCGTGTCTGTATTGATCACGTGGTCATTAAAGTGACCAATGACAGCGACTGTTGATGGGTGACGCGAAATTCCACGTGCCTTGCAGTGCTTAACGTCGAAAAGCACGTGACTTTCTGATTTAATTCATCGACACTATCACCTGACTTAGCACAATGTTATCCCTAATACCCTTTTTGAGAAAAGCTATAATTAATTTTCAAGATCAATGATACTAAAGAATTTGGTGAGAACAGACAAAGCATTGCGTTTGTCCACTGATGAAAGCCCATTTCTACACTGCAATCATGTGTGCAAAGAAAAGAATATTTTTTGAGAATAACACCTCACAATAACAAAATAAATATTTGTCAGTGCATTGACCCGTGATAGCGAAATCTAGGTTACCTTTCGTTTTCAATCATAAAGGCATCATTTGAGGTAAAATAAAAATCAGACTTCCGCTGCAAAAGTAATGCTGTATACAATGTAAACAACGAAAATAATTTATCCATAGTTTTGTATAACTCATTGTTGGCGGATAAGCAGCACATCCACCGAGTCGAGATCCATGCCACATTGTGGGGTCAGGCAAGCATTGTACATCAGGTAGGTCCAGGGACTTATCATGCACAGACCTCTGCCAGTGCAGCACTCAGTGCCAGAATGATGAGGACTCTAAGAAAGACATGTTGCCGACCAGGGACAGTGATAAGGATGATGATTATGACATCATAGACTATTATGCTATGAAGTTGTCCAAGAAGCTGCCTAGACATGCTATAGGTATGACTTGCTACACATTGAAGTTCTGAACCATTAAGAACGTCTATTATAATAAAATGAACATTATAATCTGCTAAACGATCATTTTAAGCTTACTTTACTTTGTACAACTGGCTTCCTCATCCTTGAAAATATATGGTTAGACTTTAAAATCATGACTTTAAGCCACGGATGCTGAAATATTGAGAAACACCCATTTTCAAGGCGGCCATTTCGAAAATCCAAGATGGCTGCTTTTCAGGAATTTTTGGCTTATTTTACACTATTCCACTGACTTCCTCATCCCATAAAATGTATGTTTAGCCGTTAAAATCATGACTCTATGCCACTTGCATGCTGAGATACTGAAAAACGTGTATTTTTAAGGTGGCCATATTGAAAATCCAAGATGGCCGATTCGTGGTTATGTGTAGCTTATTTTACGTTATACCATTGGCTTTCTCATCCCTGAAAACGTATGTTTAGCAATTAAAATCACGACTCTAAGCCACTTCCAAGGATGCTGAGATATTGAAAAAAACACTGATTTCCAAGGCGGCCATTTTGAAAATCCAAGATGGCCGCTTTGTGGTTATGTTTGACTTATTTTGTAATGTACCACTGGCTTCCTCGTCCTTGAAAATGTATGTTTAGCCGTTGAAATCATGACTCTAGGCCACATGGAAGCTAAGGTATTGAGAAACACCAACTGTTATGGCGGCCATTTTGAAAATCCAAGATGGTCGCCATACATACTTCCGGCAAATTGTAAACATTGGTTTTCTGACTTCTTATACTATACAGATTCCAAAATGTATAGGTTTATAAATCCCCCCCCCCCCCCCAAAAAAAAAAAGAAAAAAGTTTACAACATTACATAGTGAACCTGAATATTAGATTTCGTTTTCAATCATAAAGGCATCATTTGAGGTAAAATGAAAATCAGACTTCCGCTGCCAAAGGAATGCTGTATACAATGTAAACAACGAAAATAACTTATCCATAGCAGTGGTGTACCCAGGATTTGTTCAAGGGGGTGTTATTTTGTGAAATGTTCGAAGCTGAGACCAAGTACCTTCAAAAGTTTCGAGACCGAGACCAAGGCCATTGGTTGAGAACCCGCTCAGTGGGGGTGGGGGGGGGGGGGGGTATCCGTAGAAAATTTGCAAAGCCCAGACCAGGTACCTACACAATTTTCTAGACCAAGACCATAGGTTGAGAACCATCTCAGTGTGTGTGGGGGGGGGGGGGGGGGGGGGGGGGGGTGTCAGTAGACAATTTTCGAAGCCGAGACCAAGTACATACAAAATTGTCGAGACCGAGACAAAGGCAATTAGTAGAAAACTCTCTCAGTGGGGGGGGGGGGGGGGGGGGGGGGGGGAGGGGGAGGGGGTGTCCGTAGAAACTTTTCAAAGCCGAGACCAAGTACCTTCAACATTTTTGAGACCGAGACCATTGGCACAATGTTATCCCTAATACCCTTTTTGAAAAAAGCTATAAATAATTTTCAAGATCAAAGATACTAAAGAATTTGGTGAGAACAGACAAAGCATTGCCTTTGTCCACTGATGAAAGCACATTTCTACACTGCAATCATGTGTGCAAAGAAAAGAATATTTTTTGAGAATAACACCTCACAATTTGTCAGTGCATTGACCCGTGATAGCGAAATCTAGGTTAGATTTCGTTTTCAATCATAAAGGCATCATTTGAGGGAAAATGAAAATCAGACTTCCGCTGCCAAAGGAATGCTGTAAACAACGAAAATAACTTATCCATGTTTTCGTATAACTCATTGTTGGCTCGCTCATCGATATACACCACAATATCGATGGGCTCGCTGCGAAAACTACTTCATGACAATTGACACAACACGCACTGATGGCGGTCATGTTAAATTCCAGTCAGCGGTATCCTTATTTTGATTGTACCTTAGATAATGACATTCTTGCTGGCCTGCTTTCGTTTGCTGATCAGAAAAATTCGACATGAATTAAATATTTTAATTCATACCATTTCATGAAAACCTGGGGTGGTATTCTGTAAGGATCTTAGGAGGTGAAGTTGATCTTAAGAGCAACTTTGGTATTCTGTAAGTTGCTCTTAAGACCAACTCTGAAAAGTTGCTCTTAACTTAAGAGCAACTTTTCGAATATGTAAATGTATGCAAATATATGCAAATACGCATCCTAAGATAAGAGGTATTCTATAGATGAAGATAAGAGCAACTTTTTGAATTGAACACAACAAAAATAATAAGTCCCCCCTAATCAAACAGCGTAACTTTTTCCCGAAAAGGTTTTGAGCAAAATAACTTGGCAGAATTTTTTCTACACTTATTGACTAACTTCTCTGTGAAAATGAGGTTTATCAATCAAGTCATGCATGAATAAGCACACATTAAAGGCAAAATTGTCACTTTTCAAAAGTCACAAGAGTAAAAAAGTGACAATATTGTGTTTAACGTGTGCAATAATTAAAGCGTGTCCGTATTTAAAACATGTAAAAATAAATATGAACCAATATTGTCTTCAAACAATTATTGATAAGCAGATAATATTACATTTCAATTACAGTTATCTCAATTCCATCTCATGGAAATAAAGGACGCTTAAACTTGTATTATTTTATTTCCTATGAGAGTTTGTTCAATTACACATTTCTTTATTAACTGAAGTTTTTTTAAATGAGTAATATGATTGCTGTTATACTGTCATACTGTTAAAATATGTTGTAGTTTGTATCAGGCTACCAAATATGCCCCCCCCCCCCCCCCCCCCCCCCGTTGCGCTTATCAGCTGATTAAGCGCATTAACGCAGATAATTCCGCGCAGTGGACTTCTTTTGCTTATCTATTTTCCTTTGTGGTTAAGCGCAATAAGACTCATCACGCAAGCAAAAACCATCTTCTGCGCGCTAAAAGTAAAGTGTGAACAAATGAATAGGAAATTTGTTTGCATAGGAGAATAATTGACATCGTTTCAGAATCGGCTCAGATTCGGCAGATTTGTCAAGTTTAAACAAATATTTTTTGGATAAATGTAATCTTGAAGATTTTAAAAACACTTTGATGGCACTTTCATTGAAAAAAGTTTATCATTTATCAAAGAAAACGGACCTTTTAAATAGGGGGCCATATTACGGCACCCTCTTTCAATGCGATTTTTTTACGCAATGAAATGCAAATCGCCATTACGGGACAATTACGATCACAGTCGGCAAATATGTATGGCATTGTTTTCATCTTCATTTGAAGTTCATTCGAATTTTGTGGCTTCTTCAAAGATATTTTTTCAGATATCGGTTGTTAAAACTTACTCTCTTAATGTATTGGAGTGGAAATCCACTCTTTTTTCCACTCCTTAGGGAGCCATATTAGTGACCACTTCGTTTGGAGTGGAATCCACTCCTAACCCAGAGTTGACCCCCCTTTCACTCCAAACTAGAGTGGAAATTGTCCACTCTTTAAGGAGTTGAGATCCACTCCATTGTTCACCCCCCAGGGAGCCATATTAGTGACCACTTCGTTTGGAGTGGAATCCACTCCTAACCCAGAGTTGACCCCCTTTTCACTCCAAACTAGAGTGGAAATTGTCCACTCTTTAAGGGAGTTAAGATCCACTCCCTTGTTCACTCCTTAGGGAGCCATATTAGTGACCACTTCGTTTGGAGTGGAATCCACTCCTAATGCAGAGTTAATGTTGTTTTAACTCTCATTCTGGAGTGGAAATCATTCAAGCTGGATGGGTGATTACAAAATCTATCAATTTGGGGTTTAGATATTCATCCACATGCACATATACATGTTAACAAACATACGCACATAAACACACATAATGTCCCATATAGGCATACACTAATTCTTACATTGAAAATGCAGTTTGTGAAACAAAATATAATGGAAATAAATTGTTGTGTTCAATGGAACAATGTATCGTGCACACATGCTGTGTGATGGTTCACATTTTTGCTGGAATGAGCCCCAAAGGAAATCAAAACAATAATTTGCAAAACTATTTTAGGGTATTAACAAGGTAATTGATTGTATCTTTTTTCCCCTCGAAAAATAACATACAAAAACCATGTACTAGCAATAGAATAGAATGATTTGCCTTGCCCTCATGTTTTTAGTGAAAACAAAAGGTGAACCACTGCCCATTGGGCATACATTGTTTATTGGGTACACAACAACATTATGCTACAGTGAAACCTCTTTACAAAAAGATCCTTGCGATTAATCACAATCACCTTGTTATAAAACAAAGGGTTAAAAACATTTTTTTTTTAAACAACGGCTGGGACAAGCAAAATGACTTTGTTATAAATGGTTTGTTTTATCAGAGCTCTTTGTAACGAGGTTACACTGTATTCACTCTTCTACTTCAATTCTAAACTTTCTAAGACATATTAACTTTCCTGATTAAAGAAATTTTAATTTCCTTTTAATTCAATTTGAAATATAAACAATTAAAATACACATTGTACATATATATATAAAAACACACAAGCATCAAACAATCTACAAGTTCATGCAAAACAGCAATGTGTGAAGAGATATTTGCAATACAACACAACTTGGGAAATCTAATTACCTTAGTAATATCATGTTTCAGAACAAGATGATTTCAATATTGGTTAGTCTAAAAAGACAAAGACTACTGGTGGCCATTAAACCGTTTTGCACATGCAGATATATTATTTTGTTTCCTTTCACAGTCAACCCTCTAGTTCTGCTAAGGAATTAGGACAATTAAAGGGCTGCTTGCCATTTCAGTAATATAATCGGTCACCAGTAATACAATGTTCATCACAAGTTTCAAGAACAGTTGGATATAAATTGTAACATTATCACAATACATTTAAAGGAATAATTTAGTTTTGGTTTACTTTACAGGGCCCTTTTATCAATATGTGAGATAATGAACAACTATGTGAAATGGCACACAATGTTAGAGACAGTGCGGACTTTGTTTCATAATAATCTGTTCAGAAACAGGTCTAAAATTCATAAATACATCCAATAGGAATACATGTTGGGGACCAACCGTTGGGCAATACTTTAACAGGATAGTATACAATTTTGGAGAAGCAAACGAAAAATTAAAACTTGTAAGTTACCATTAAAACAATTACAATAATACTTATATACAACAACATAATCATGCAGCCTTTCATAAAACAGTGGGCCCAAGTCCTAAACATCACGTTTTAGCCCAAGCAATGTTCATCCCAATCTTAAGAAGTCCTTTTTCTTCACATTGGAAGTTAATTCGATTTAAAAAAAAACAATTGTTCTTCATGCATTATACCTAACAAATTATCACACCACCTTGCAAAAGGTAAGAAACAGTTGGCAGATAATTGATCTATATTCAGGACATTTTAATATCATAGTTAAAGCCTTTAAATAGGGACATGTTCATGTTTCCTGGATTTAATCTGGCCCCTCACATAGGCAGATCTGTATCAAAATTGGATTGATTCTGGCTTCGGGGGCAGCAATGTCTTGAGCTACAGTAGTACACAGTCAAACATGTGTATAGTGACCACCTACTGAAAACTAGAAAAGTGGCCATTGTAGAAGGTTGGTGACTACTACAGGCATGTTCTTGTAGGCCTATGTATTTAAAATGTATGGATTCATGAGCAAGGAAGGTGACAAAACTTCTTCCTTTTGAAAAGTAATTTCAAGTTTATATTTTATACAAAAATTCAACCCAACCATGCAGTTCAACGTTCACATTCCATATCACAATCGCATATCCTCCGGGTTGTGGCCTGTGTCGCGAACGCCATGATCGTTGGGCTAGCGATAAGTGTCAGCTCTGCACGGACTCTGAAAGCTGGTGTTCGGTTCACTGAAGTTGGTTTCGTCAAGGTTACTGTCGAAGCCGCATTCACGGTTGCTTCGCTGGTCTTCGAGTCACTCGTTTTCTTTGCGGTTGTCTCGCTCGTCTTTGCGGCTGCCTGTTCATCTTCGTGCTTGTCTTTGCTCGTCTTCGTGGTCATCTCGATCGTCTTGCTGGTCGTCTCTGTCATCTAGGCACTTGTCTCGCTCATCTTTGCGACTGTTTCACTCGTCTTCGTGGTCGTCTTACTCATCTTCGCTTGTCTTCGTGGTCGTCTTGCTGGTCGTCTCTGTTATCTTGGCACTTGTCTCGCTGGTCTTTGCGGCTGCTTAGCTCGCCTTTGTTCATCTTCGAGGTCGTTTTGCTCGTCTTGATGGTTGTCTCTGTCGGCTTCGCACTTGTATCGCTCGTCTTCGTGCATGTCTAGTTTATCTGCGCGGTTGCCTTTCTTCATTCTATTGTAGGCTGGCACACTGCTTACGTTTATGTTGCAGCTGGGTGTGTCATCGGGTATCCCTTTGATCCCAGCTGTCGTTCATCTGGGATGCAGTGTGTGTCGGTGGGTGATAATTCAACAATCAAATCTGCAATCAAATGAAAATATGAGAACAAAAAAAAGTCATTTGTACAACCATTAAAAATGTATGGTGACTGACAGACAGTGGCGTAGCTACAGGGGGGCACGGGGGGGGGGCACGTGCCCCCCCCCCCCCCCCCCAATAATTCTGAACAAACAATAGAAAACATAAGGGGACATTTTTTGAAAAAAACAAAGAAATACATAAGGTGTGCCCCCCCCCCCCCCCCCCCCCCAATCAGTCCGACCACGCTACGTCACTGCTGACAGATCAAAACAAATGCAGACCTCCAAAAGG
>JBAMJV010012330.1:0-136819 GCA_037951105.1 Echinarachnius parma | reverse complement strand
GAATATTATACAATAAATGAATTTAATAAGAAGATTAATTTTGATTTTAATAGCATTCATGATCAATCTACCTTAAGACCAACTAATAACATTAGTAATCAATTTAGTCTATTTCATATGAATGCTCGAAGTTTGAATAAAAATTTTCTTCCTTTTGAAATATTAATGGACTCTATTAATAATTTTCCCTTTTCGGCCATTGGCATCACAGAAACGTGGTTACATGAAAATTCACCCGAAATGTTTAATCTTTCTAATTATGAAATGATACGTAAAGACCGTAAGAATGGTAGAGGAGGAGGTGTTGCCATATACATAAATAATACATTTACATTCAAAATTCGGACTGATATAGAAATTGAAGGTTCCGAAAGTTTATTTATAGAAGTTAGTATGAGTAAAAATAAAAATATGATAATAGGAACTATTTATAGACCACCAACTAGTGATGTAGATACGTTCATAAATCAAATAGATTCCGTTTTGAATAAGATATCGCAGGAAAATAAACATATATATTTAATGGGTGATTATAATTTAGACTTAGTTAATAAAACAAACAATAATATATTGAAATTTTATAATACTATGTTATTATATTCTTGTTATCCCCATATTTCTAAACCAACTAGAATTGATAGTGTAACAATAAGTGAAACATTAATTGATAATATATTCTCAAATGTCATACATGCAGAACATTTAAATGGTATTCTGTACTCAGATATATCAGATCATCTACCCATTTTTGCTATATGCTATAATGTCATTAGTGAGAAAACTAGGAAAAATATTTTCGTTAAAAAGAGGAAAGAAACAGAACAAACTATTGATTCTTTAATTTTTGATTTGTCCAAAGAACAATGGCGCGAGATATTCTCGGTTGAAGATGCTAATTTGTCATATCAAAACTTTTTGCATAAACTCTCTTTTTATATAGATAAGAATATGCCATTTATCAAAAAAAAAGATAATATAAGTATAAAACAGCCATGGATTACTCAGGGGTTAATGCAATCAATTTTAACTCGCAATCGTTTGTATAAAATATCATTGCGTAAACCAACTGCTCAGAATAAAGATAGATATAAGCATTATAGAAATAGATTAACAACTTTAATTCGTGTATCACGTAAACGGTATTATTCAAATAAAATAGAATCTAATCAAGGGAATGTAAAGGTATTATGGCAAACTATTAATGATCTCTTAAAAACTAAAAAGAAAGTATGCTCTGATATAATAGTTGAAAGTGGTAATGAAATCACGGACCCTCATTCAATTGCTACTGCTTTCAATAACTTTTTTGTTAATATAGGTCCACGTTTAGCCTCAACAATACACTCAAATGAAAACTTTAAGGATTATTTATTTGATGCTAATGAAAATTCATTATTTTTTATTCCAGTGAATGAAAATGAAATATTAGAGATAGTTCGATCGTTTAAGATGAGTAGATCATGCGGTTATGATGGAATAAGTGTGTATTTATTAAAGAAAATTATTTATTGTTTGGCCTCTCCCCTAGTTCATATTTGTAATTTATCACTTTCGACAGGCATTTTCCCGGACTCCTTAAAGATAGCCAAAGTGATTCCTATTTATAAAAAAGATGATTCAACTCAAATAAAAAATTATCGCCCTATCTCGCTATTGCCGGTCATTTCCAAGATTTTAGAAAAAATTGTTTATAAACGTCTTTATTCTTTTTTACAAGAAAATAATACTCTTATTTGCAATCAGTTTGGATTTCGAAAAGGTTTTTCTACTGATTATGCTTTGATACAATCTTGTGATAAAATAACTCAAACACTTAATAATAAGGAACATATAATTGGGGTATTTATGGACCTGTCAAAAGCTTTTGACACCATGAATCATGACATTTTGTTGCAAAAACTTACTCATTATGGTATACGAGGCACAGCCTTAAAATGGTTTAAGAATTATTTAGTTAATCGAAAGCAATTTGTTTCATTTCAGTCAGTAAATTCCCCTAACTTAAATGTGTTATGTGGTGTTCCACAAGGATCAATTTTAGGCCCCCTTCTTTTTCTTATTTATATTAATGACATAGTAAAGTCATCACCACTTCTTACTTACGTGCTTTTCGCAGATGACACTAACATATTTTATTCTCATAACTGCTTGAATACTCTAATTTATACTCTCAATAATGAATTAGTTAAAATCTCAACATGGTTTAAATGCAATAAATTGTCCCTTAATTTAGATAAAACATGTTTTATAAATTTTTGTGCTTCCCAAACACACTTTGATCAGGTTATAAACATTGTTATTGATGATATTTCTATAGTTGAAAGGAAATCGACAAAATTTTTAGGTATAACTTTGGACTCAAAGCTTACTTGGAATGATCATGTAAATAATATTACAACATCAATTTCAAGGGCAGTTGGGGTAATTGGTAAAATGAGGGACCTTGTACCCGAGAAAATACTTTATACATTATATAATGCATTAGTGTTACCTTATTTTACATACTGTAATGTAGTTTGGGGGAACTGTAGTATAACTAAGATCAATATAATTTTTCTCTTGCAAAAAAGAGCACTTAGGATTTGTACTCATTCTAATTACTTAGCTCATACAAATCCGTTATTTTATAGATTAAACATTTTAAAAGTGAGTGATTTGCACTTATATCAAACAGCAATCTGTATGTTTAAATACACACAAAATTCACTTCCTCTTTTTCATGACGTATTTATTCCTAATTCCCATGTTCACTCATACCCAACGCGTAATTGTACTGATTTTCATTTACACAATCCTAAAACTTTGTTAGCGCATAAGTCCATAAGATATCATGGTCCAGACATTTGGAATGCACTCCCTAGACATATTAAACAGTGTACATCTCTCTATTCATTTAAAGCTACACTAAAAAAACACATTATTTCACAATATAATGTATAAAGATAAAACAATAAAAGCGTTCTTTGTAAAACTTTAGAAACTACATTAAATTTTGGTCTGACGTTACATAGTAATACTGATGATTCAACATTTTGGCGCATGAGGACACTTGCACTTGCACACACACGCACCACTCGCACCCTTGTTTTTGTTTAGTTTCTCTCTTATCTTTGTCATTAACGTATAATTAGTAGCCTTATAAAGATGAGATTCATATTATGCTAATTTCTATAATTATTTATATTGAATCCAACTGTTTATATTCACATTTAATTGTAATATATATCATTTGAGTATCATGGCCCCCTCTTCTTGTTACTTAGCCAATATTTCACAACTCATTTTTATCTTAGCTCGGTTGACCGTCTGCTCAAGCTTTTGCTTATAACGGCGACCTTCTGCTTTCTTTCTTTATACACGCAATGGCCCAACGTATAAATTTACTCTTACTCATGTATTATACATTTGTTTCTATATTTTGTATATTGTTTGCATACCTTATGTTTTATATAATTATCCATATTTGTGGTATAACTGATTTGTTTGATTGCAGAAAATAAAGTCTTTGAAATGAAATATCAACGAATTGTCGGCATAATTATATCTACCCCCGCGGTTTCATTCTCGGGAAAATGTATTTATTTTTCCACATTTTATAAAATACAACAATATAAAACAAAGAATATCAATATGTGTGCGTATGTGTGTGTGTGTGTGTGCGTGTGTGTACGGGTGGGGGGGGGGGGGGGGGGGGGGGGGGGTAAATAGAGGCCAATGCGGCCTAATATCACAGGTGTATGAAATGTATATTAAATATATTTATTATGATTGCAAAGACCAAAAGGCCAAACAAAAATCATGACAAACTGCATTGTACAAAACGGGGAAAATAGTGAATTATGAATCTTTCTTATTGCAGTGCAACTACATGTATTATAAAGTAATTATACTTTTTTTAAATTTCTAAGTGGGGGCAATTTTGGATTTGAGTCTCAAGACTATTCCATAACGAGCTGTACCTCATTATTTTGCTGAATATAATTATACTCGACAACGGCATATAATATAAGTAACCAAAAGAACAATATATCAAACATATTTCGAATCGAATTTGAAAAGAAAGGAAAGGGAGAGAATGCAGAAGTTCGATATCGTAAGCAGAGCTTGAAATGATACCGGCATTACAGAAGGAGGAGAGGATACAGGAAGAAAGAGAGGGTGAGGATTAGAGTAATATTCACGTTATAATGATAATAACAATTAATGGTTGATACAAATCATGACAATTAGCATGAATACTAAAGATATAATGGGCAATATATATATATATATATATACCTTTCATGAAAGTTCGTTTATCAAAGGCCTTTATATTGCATAATTCCGACAGTTCGTTTTCCGAAAACGAAATGAGGTTTGTCAATATGAAATGAAACAAGAGTTCGTTAAAATTTTCATTTTCGGTATAACGAACCTCAATGCATTTTTGGACAATACATTTCATGTACTTCATCATTAGCCGAATATATATATGGAAAACAATATTGGTAGTAATACATATTATACGATGACAAAAATAACAATGAAAACATCTTAGCAATATGATAATTATTAATATAAAAAGTAGGCCTACTTCATAAGTGAATAAATATAAATAACCAAAACAAAAGAACAATTTATCAAACATATTTTTTCAATTCGAATTTGAAAAGAAAGAAAAGGGGGAATGCAGAAGACCGATATCATAAGCAGGCCTTACTGAACGAGGGACGATACAGGAAGAAATAGAGGGTGAGGATTGGAGTAATATTCATGTTATAATGATAATACAAATTAATGGTTGATAACAAAATTATGACTGTTTGCAACATTAATGCAATATACTTTCACGATTCTTGTTATATGATACAAAGTTATTCACTTTGAATTAAAATAATTTTCCTTGGAATATAATCTAGTTTTCTCGTCGATAATCGACATACAACCCACATGAAAATACAAATCATTATTAGAGAGTAAAGTAAAGTTGAAAAAGTTACTAAAAATGAAAGGAGCAGATAAGGTGCAACGGCGGGGTGCAGGGAAGAACTGTTGGGCAAGCACTGTGAGAAATAATGTTCCTGTCCAAAGCCTGTATCGCCCCAAACACACACAGTAGGAAACTAGGAGTACATATTAGTCAGTCCCCAAACATATATTTCCCGTGTATGCCCCCAACACCCCCCCACCCCCCCCCCCCCCCCCCCCCCCACAAAAAAAAACACACGTTGATCAATACGACTACAACAATTATCTAAGACTGAAAATTATAACATTTTCAACAAGGGATTTAGGGAAGGCACAATTATTGCCCATCTACTCCTCAGTCTACAGCTGGTTGTGGAGCACTCAAAATATAATATTTTAATATGATATCCGTAATATAATATTAATTTACGGAAACAAAATACAATTTTGATTTAAATAAATATAATTCAATGCAAACACAATTCTATACGGCCAAAAGAGGGCGACAAACATCGAATCGACATCGTAGGCTTGTCATGAGATATGACGCACATCATCTCCAGATCGTTGAGACTGACGTTTCAATTATCATCAACCTGTGAAAACAAAACAAAATAACATTGTAAAATTACCAAAATCATCAAAAATATAAACCAAAGGATATAATCATCATGACAAAAAAGGTGTTTTCAACTTTTCAAGCTCGAAAACAACTTCGGCATTCCCGTAATTCGCGTTTGCCGCTTCGCTGCTTGGGAGCGACTAGCGCGCACGGCCGCGAACCGGAGCGACCCGGCCGCGAACCGGGACTAGGAAAGCCATTCGCGGCAGCGGTCAAATTATACTTTTTTGTCGGAACGATGTCTTCGTTTTCAATATCCAGGTAAGTGAGTATCTGACCTATAATTTGATACCAATAAGTATTTTGTTAGCGCGCGTGATTTTTATTTTGCCGACGGAAACCCTTAACCGGCCGCGAACCGCATCATCTGCTCTATTTAGTGTCAATCTCTACAAAATCGGACTTCTATTTTATTTATCAAATCTACAATCTACCGAAAATGTGTACTGCCAACTGGGGCGCCCTTCAAAAAGGTCACAAAAAGTAATTCGCAATTTCTCATAGACTGCGTGTATAACAAAATACGAGTTGTCCTTCCTGAAGGCAACACGGTCTCGTGTTTACCGCCCTCAACGTTCGTTGGTAGTGATCCTTGGCGATTGGTAGGACCCCTGCAACGGGGGTAGAATTCCGACACGTGTCGGAATTCCGATACAATACATTCGATTGATATTGTCTTTTTAATATCATTAAACTTACGAAATATGATACATACCTGCTCCTTTCAGTGATATCTTCTTTAATTTATCCAGACAAGAGTTGCAATGCTGTGATAAGGTTTTCGTTAACCCAGAACTTCCCCGACAAAGCATGGCCATTTTGAGGGTGTCTTTGATTTTGAATCGGTGGCTCACGTACTGCGCTCACTGACCTCAGTGACTGCGAGCGCTGAGCTACGATGAAATAACGTCCAAAGACGATTCGCCCCAAAGTAATACATTTTGCCAAAGGCAAAATAAAGCCAATCATATTATTTTGTTAAAGTCAGACATGTACATAATAATGGCGAATCCCAGGTACTGCAATATAAGAACTGATTATTGTCATGTGAAAAAACAGGGAGGATAAAATTAGACTTTAATTGTTGATGGGCCGACATGGGACGAATATCTTAGGGTCGAAATTATGGACATAGACTGTTAATTCCAGCTAGCTTTGATAACATGAAAATAGGCACATGGGACTAATACAAATTAACTCTTGTCCTGTTCAGTGGTGGAAGGATGAAGCTTGAGATAAGGATCAAATTGATTTTGCTGATTCCAGTAGGATTGTACATTGCAGCATCTATATATATTGTGTACCTATTTTTTTCTGGTAAGATTTCATTGTAATTATGAATTGTGTGAGCATGATTATTGATTGAATGTGAGCGCCAGTTGTCTTGACTCAACTTGACTCTTGTCTTGACTTGACTGAGACTAGAGAGCTAGAGTGGAGTCTGACTTGTCTAATATTGAGTTATTATTATTATTATTATTTATTCGCCATTTCAAAATAAAGTACAATGTATGATACAAAATGAATAGTGAATTTACAAAACGATCAGAAAACATAAAACTAAAAGCATAAAAGCACCCCTGGTGAATCTCCCCAAGCTGCCTGGCAGGAAAAAAGAAATCTTGAATTTCTGTGACCCATGGCCATGCCATGGGTCTTTCCTGCCAACTTGGGGAGGCCACCATAAATATTTAAATATTGCAATATATAGTAATTTTATAACAATAATCAATACATAATACAAATTTTTTTTTTTTTTTTTTATAACATCAACATTTGAAAGCATTAAAGGGCATCAAGCGTGGGGATGCTACACAGCGGGTCGCCATTTTGAACTGGGCCAGTTTGCGCGCACCGCATGACACTGAGCTAACGTGCATCACGCACCGTGCGCAACGTGTACTTAAGATGGCGCCGCGCATCTGATTTGACGAATCTGAAGTATCTTTAACATATAAATGTACATCAAAAAACACCATGAAAGTAAGGGCAAGTGAGTGGAGAGCAAGATGCGGAAAACAAGAATAGGGAAGGGAGAAAGGCAAAAGGAGAGAAGAGAATAGATGGGATAATGAGAGAAGCAGTAGGAGATAGGGATATAAGACATGACAGATAAGATATAACATGTATAATACATTATGACAATTTAAAATAACTTTTACTAATTTAAACTAAATTAAATGGCAAGAATTTACAAAAATGTCAAAAGCAAGTATAGCAAGGGGTTGCAATACCGAACGGGTTGTATTACCGTACATGCAAATTCCAATAGGAAAAACGTTCGAATTTTGAAAGTTGAATTTGAAAGTCGGCATTAACGGAGGATAATAAATGGATGTTTAGCAAACATTTTCAACCATTTCCCGAAGAAAATAAGCGCCCTGAGGCGTTATACGCGCGTTTTGCCGCGCACCAGTGGCAGCGCGCATGTCAATGACATTCCCATGCAAAACATTCACGTTTGGTGCGTCCGGTTAATACAACCCGGTTTGTGCGCTACAAAAAATCTGCTTTCTTGAAAGGGTGCCGTAAAAGTTCAATTTGCGTAAGTTTGCCGCTTTTTTCTACGAAATAAGTTATCAATTCTTTATCTTGAGAATATATAGATCACTTATTTGTGTTTTATTCATATCTCTGTTCTTCATGTTGATCGTTTTCATGGCGTAAAGAAATGGTATCCGGTAATAGGACCCAATACCATACTAACCAAGGCAAAATAATAGTCCATTAATTATATTGCATGAACACAAATATTGAAAATCCTATCATAATAATTGTATCCCCCGAACCCACTTCGGGGGATACTATGGATTTGGCCTCGTCGCGCCGCCGCCGCCGCCGCCGCCGCCGCCGCCGCCGCCGCGTCCGCCGCGTCCGCCGCAGAGATTTTCTTGTGAACGCTCTACAGGTCCGAGTTCTTGTCCGATCATTTTCTAATTTGGTATGAAGGTGTATTAAGGAAAGAGGATGAAGCCTATTGATTTTGGTGTGGGGCGCGGTCCTGGTTGCCATGGTAACCATGATATAAATAAATAGTTAATATTACCTTGTGAACGCTCTACAGGTCCGAGTTCTTGTCTGATCATTTTCTAATTTGGTATGAAGGTGTCTTAAGGAAAGAGGATGAAGCCTTTAGATTTTGGTGTGGGGCGGAGTCCTGTTTGCCATGGTAACCATGATATAAAGAAATAGTTAAGATTACCTTGTGAACGCTCTACAGGTCCGAGTTCTTGTCCGATCATTTTCTAATTTGGTATGAAGGTGTCTTAAGGAAAGAGGATGAAGCCTATTGATTTTGGTGTGGGGCGGAGTCCTGGTTGCCATGGTAACCATGATATAAAGAAATAGTTAAGATTACCTTGTGAACGCTCTACAGGTCCGAGTTCTTGTCTGATCATTTTCTAATTTGGTATGAAGGTGTATTAAGGAAAGAGGATGAAGCCTATTGATTTTGGTGTGGGGCGGAGCCCTGGTTGCCATGGTAACCATGATATAAAGAAATAGTTAAGATTACCTTGTGAACGCTCTACAGGTCCGAGTTCTTGTCCGATCATTTTCTAATTTGGTATGAAGGTGTATTAAGGAAAGAGGATGAAGCCTATTGATTTTGGTGTGGGGCGGAGTCCTGGTTGCCATGGTAACCATGATATAAAGAAATAGTTAAGATTACCTTGTGAACGCTCTACAGGTCCGAGTTCTTGTCCGATCTTTTTCTAATTTGGTATGAAGGTGTATTAAGGAAAGAGGATGAAGCCTATTGATTTTGGTGTGGGGCGGAGTCCTGGTTGCCATGGTAACCATGATATAAAGAAATAGTTAAGATTACCTTGTGAACGCTCTACAGGTCCGAGTTCTTGTCCGATCATTTTCTAATTTGGTATGAAGGTGTATTAAGGAAAGAGGATGAAGCCTATTGATTTTGGTGTGGGGCGGAGTCCTGGTTGCCATGGTAACCATGATATAAAGAAATAGTTAAGATTACCTTGTGAATGCTCTACAGGTCCGAGTTCTTGTCCGATCATTTTCTAATTTGGTATGAAGGTGTATTAAGGAAAGAGGATGAAGCCTATTGATTTTGGTGTGGGGCGGAGCCCTGGTTGCCATGGTAACCATGATATAAAGAAATAGTTAAGATTACCTTGTGAACGCTCTACAGGTCCGAGTTCTTGTCCGATCATTTTCTAATTTGGTATGAAGGTGTATTAAGGAAAGAGGATGAAGCCTATTGATTTTGGTGTGGGGCGCAGTCCTGGTTGCCATGGTAACCATGATATAAATAAATAGTTAATATTACCTTGTGAACGCTCTACAGGTCCGAGTTCTTGTCTGATCATTTTCTAATTTGGTATGAAGGTGTATTAAGGAAAGAGGATGAAGCCTATTGATTTTGGTGTGGGGCGGAGTCCTGGTTGCCATGGTAACCATGATATAAAGAAATAGTTAAGATTACCTTGTGAACGCTCTACAGGTCCGAGTTCTTGTCCGATCATTTTTTAATTTGGTATGAAGGTGTATTAAGGAAAGAGGATGAAGCCTATTGATTTTGGTGTGGGGCGGAGTCCTGGTTGCCATGGTAACCATGATATAAAGAAATAGTTAAGATTACCTTGTGAACGCTCTACAGGTCCGAGTTCTTGTCCGATCATTTTCTAATTTGGTATGAAGGTGTATTAAGGAAAGAGGATGAAGCCTATTGATTTTGGTGTGGGGCGGAGTCCTGGTTGCCATGGTAACCATGATATAAAGAAATAGTTAAGATTACCTTGTGAACGCTCTACAGGTCCGAGTTCTTGTCCGATCATTTTCTAATTTGGTATGAAGGTGTATTAAGGAAAGAGGATGAAGCCTATTGATTTTGGTGTGGGGCGGAGCCCTGGTTGCCATGGTAACCATGATATAAAGAAATAGTTAAGATTACCTTGTGAACGCTCTACAGGTCCGAGTTCTTGTCCGATCATTTTCTAATTTGGTATGAAGGTGTATTAAGGAAAGAGGATGAAGCCTATTGATTTTGGTGTGGGGCGCGGTCCTGGTTGCCATGGTAACCATGATATAAATAAATAGTTAATATTACCTTGTGAACGCTCTACAGGTCCGAGTTCTTGTCTGATCATTTTCTAATTTGGTATGAAGGTGTCTTAAGGAAAGAGGATGAAGCCTTTAGATTTTGGTGTGGGGCGGAGTCCTGTTTGCCATGGTAACCATGATATAAAGAAATAGTTAAGATTACCTTGTGAACGCTCTACAGGTCCGAGTTCTTGTCCGATCATTTTCTAATTTGGTATGAAGGTGTCTTAAGGAAAGAGGATGAAGCCTATTGATTTTGGTGTGGGGCGGAGTCCTGGTTGCCATGGTAACCATGATATAAAGAAATAGTTAAGATTACCTTGTGAACGCTCTACAGGTCCGAGTTCTTGTCTGATCATTTTCTAATTTGGTATGAAGGTGTATTAAGGAAAGAGGATGAAGCCTATTGATTTTGGTGTGGGGCGGAGCCCTGGTTGCCATGGTAACCATGATATAAAGAAATAGTTAAGATTACCTTGTGAACGCTCTACAGGTCCGAGTTCTTGTCCGATCATTTTCTAATTTGGTATGAAGGTGTATTAAGGAAAGAGGATGAAGCCTATTGATTTTGGTGTGGGGCGCGGTCCTGGTTGCCATGGTAACCATGATATAATAAATAAATAGTTAATATTACCTTGTGAACGCTCTACAGGTCCGAGTTCTTGTCTGATCATTTTCTAATTTGGTATGAAGGTGTCTTAAGGAAAGAGGATGAAGCCTTTAGATTTTGGTGTGGGGCGGAGTCCTGTTTGCCATGGTAACCATGATATAAAGAAATAGTTAAGATTACCTTGTGAACGCTCTACAGGTCCGAGTTCTTGTCCGATCATTTTCTAATTTGGTATGAAGGTGTCTTAAGGAAAGAGGATGAAGCCTATTGATTTTGGTGTGGGGCGGAGTCCTGGTTGCCATGGTAACCATGATATAAAGAAATAGTTAAGATTACCTTGTGAACGCTCTACAGGTCCGAGTTCTTGTCTGATCATTTTCTAATTTGGTATGAAGGTGTATTAAGGAAAGAGGATGAAGCCTTTTGATTTTGGTGTGGGGCGGAGTGCAATTGGTTCGGGGGATACATGTGCTCGGCTGCGCGACCCGCCGAGCGCGCAATTTCTAGTTTTATCAACAACCATCAAAATTTCGAGCTATATTAAGTACTATACAATTAAACCTATCATCGTTATTATTATCATTATCATTATTATTATTATTATCATTATCATTATTATCATTACTATCATTATTACCATTACTATCATTAGTATCATAATTATCATTACATTCTACAGCGTGGGTGACCAATTTAAAATGAAACAACATAATCAAGCTTTAAAAATATTATTATCTATTTTATCCAAACATGCAATTGATTTCCAAAAATAGCTTCTCATGAGAGGTAACATGCGTACGTGAGTGACCCCCACATCGGCACACTAAAACATTTCCGACAGTTTAAGACTTTAAAATTGTACAAATTTCTTGAAATTGTACTCACACATTGAGAAAATAGAAATAGTGCAGATTCCGATGCGATGATCAGATTTGCGCTGTATTAATTATATTTTGAGATAGCGCTTTTGAACGCGTGCATGTTTTTTTTGCTTCACAAGTTCGAAGTGTTTTTAATACCGGCACCCCCTCAACTCTCGTTGACAATGCACGCAACTCAAAATTTCTTGTGCGATGTTAATTTTATTGCCATCATTTCACAAATTTACTCGTAGCGGAAGATCTACGCATTATTTCTCCTCAAAATTTCGACCAGTTTAGTTTTTAAGTGTAGCGCGCATCATCACATGCGCGATTTTGCACAACACGCGCAAAAACAGATATTACGCGGTGTGCCGATATTAAAAACAGTGCCGATGTGTAGTACACCTAGTGCTGTAACTGACCTTGATGATCAGATCGTTTGATCGGATCGGCAAAATTGTATTGATCTTCGAAATCGGATCGATGATCGGGATCGGATGATCGGCTATAAAAAAAAAAATTTAAAAAAAAAAAAAAAAAAAAAAAAAAAAAAAAAAAAAAAAAAAAATCGTTTTTTTTTTCTTTGGAAAATGATCCCCAAAAAACACAATTTGGGAATATAAATGAATACCAAAGCAACATATATCAATATTAATAAGCCCAAGGTAATCTTGTACGGGTATGCTTTCATTTCAAACTGATTACCTCTTCTTTTACAAAATTACTCACGCCGATTTTGAGCTTAGTCCCATGTGATTAATTTGGCGTAACCTTTCAGAAACACATGGGACTAAGCTCAAAATCGGCGCGAATAATTTTGTAAAAGGAGAGGTAATCAGTTTTAAATGAAAGCATACCCGTACAAGATTACCTTGGGCTTATTAATATTGGTATGCTTTGGTATTCATTTATATTCCCAAAATATGTTTTTTGGGATCATTTTCCAAAGAAAAAAAACGGATATTTTTTTTTTTTTTTTTTTTTTTTTTTTTTTTTTGCCGAGCCGATCTTCCGATTTTTTCTGCGTGATCGGAAATCGGCAAAAACGGTCCGATCATGTATGATCGGATCATGATCGGCATGCCGATCCGATGATCGGTTACAGCACTAAGTACACCTACCATACTTTGAGTTTGAGAGTGAGAATGAGATATGATTATTGAGTAGGATGTTGTGATGAGTATGCTGACTGAATCTGGATGTTCATAAATGTGGATTATGGTTTGTTATCATGACATGATCATGTTGATGTGGACGTGAATGCGAATGTGAGTGATGGCTTAATTGCAGAATACCCCACCAGTTCCCGAGTGATGTGGCCTCTTTTTTCTTTACCAACGGCAACTCTACCCCATACAATATTATATTGCTGTAAAGGTCTAAGTCTGCTTTGTAAGAAAACATTATAATTTCTTGTCTAGAGCTACTTTAGAAAAAGTTATCAGGAAATTATTGACCTCTAAAATTGTAAACATAATTTCATGTTTTGGTTAATATGAATAATTAACTGTACACCCAGTGTTAATTCTGAGTGCATATTTGGGTTCCTTGGAAAATTTCCTTTCAGAAAATGTATAGTTTGATAGGGTAGGGGGTCTTCCTCAGAAAATATTTGCTCTCAACTGTAACATTGTCCCGCGGAAGCCCAAAATGGCATGTAACGCAAAAGGAGGCGACCTCACGACGCATGACCATTTTCAAATTATCACTTCTACCTGATCAAACCTGTGATTATAGATGAAGCATGACAACAATAAAACAAGAAAACAATATTTTTCTAATTTTTCGATTGTCGGGTTGAAAATCTGGGCCACCAAAATATGACTTGCATACATTTTTGCTGGCCCGAAGTGCAATTACACTGGCAGCGGGCCAGCTAGTGCGAGTGTCGAGCCCTGATGTAGTGCTTTACATTATATTTATTCTTTCTCTCAATAGGTGTCGCACGACCAGACAAGGATTGGCCATCATCCATCAACGAAAAGCCCAATTCAGATCAGAAGGAAGAAATAGACCATGGAGGTCAAAGATTGACACCTGTGGTTCCTCAAAAACACCAGTTAGAAGTATTGACCAGATCTCCTCTGATCATTGAAGTCTGGAGTAAAGTTGGACTAGGTACCGTATTGACTTATGAGTGCATGAAGGTTGATGTGCCAGAATTTCTTAATCTTATCATCGGGGGGGGGGGGGGGGGGGGGGGATGGGATGTGTTGAAGGATGAGTTAATAAGTCATCTCATTGAGCAAACGGTTTCCTTCGCAAATTGATGCATATATGTACAAGATAAACAAACTTTTAATCTCAAAGCCTGTAAGAAAGAGCTGTGTTGAAGACAACATGAGGTCCGTTAAATGTTGCAGAACCATTGTAAGGGAGAAGTTTATTAAAGTCAGTAAAGAAAACTCAATACTAAATTCTACTTCTTATGAAATACCATTAATACGGATGAACTTCCATACTAAAAGTCAAACTCATTTGCATTTGTTTGTTTTCATTTCAAACAGGTTCTTACACATGGGAACATCTGTTCGGCGGGGAGCTTGAGCCAAGACTAGAGGGTTTATGGAGTTATGGTGAGCTGCAGATCAGAAACCTACATTTCAGGTAAGTCCAGTATCAAAAGATTCACTAGCTTCTCACACTTGATCCATGTGGTCTCAGTATGGAAGTTGCACTCGGTCAAATTTTCTTGAATATGTTTGGACTCCTTTGTTGATTATTTTCACCCAGTATTCTGGAAAAATTATATGATGATAAAATACCTTCTGGTCTTTGGACTCTTGAGATCAATTTAAAGGGACGACTTCACAAAAAAAATCATTTAGTACAGAACTAGGATGTGTACACGTACATTGTGTAAATACAATCTAGGATGTCAGAATATGTTACAAAGTATGATGTTTATTGTTATTGGACACACATTACAATACCTGTTAATATTATTTTGTGATAAATACCACGTAAAATAGAAATATTATACTTCAGTGCAGTTTTACATTATCTTTCAGGATGAGAGATGGGGATGGGGTGCAGCCAGACAAGGTCCCTAAAGATGTCAAGAACCTTGTCCTTGTACTCAATGGAAGATCCCCAGAACAGGTCCAATACACACAGGTGTGGCTGAACTACCTCGACTCATATCCTAAACTGGACAAGGTTGTGCTCCTGCTGATAGGGAATGAGCAGTGTCAGAATGACTGGGTTCTTCCACACCTGAAGAGCAAGGGTGGAAAGATCGATGCGCTCTTCATCGTCTATGACACCTTGATTGTAAATGGAAACAACATACTTCAGTGGCCGCTTGGGGCTGCAACGTAAGTATATAATTTAGAGAGAGTATGTTTCAAGAACTATTTTACATCGTATAGGATAATACAGGCTGATGCACAGTACAAGTTGAATCCATTTAGACTGCAACAAATTCTTCATCTTAGCCAAATGTTAACTTATGAGGTTAAAAATAATTTAGAAAACAAAGAAAAGAGAACTAGAATAACCTGTTAAATTTGTCAATGTATATATTGTATATTCTACTTCAGGGCCATTCTTGGTCACGTGTGTGACCCAAAACATGACAAATTTTGAAATGGGATGCTTATATTTCAGTAAGTATGAGACTATAATGATTTTTACTTCATATGTGACTTGAATATGTTGTAGTCTTTCAAACTTAACACAAAAGATTTTATAAGGATTACGTAACTCAATGTCAGAGGTAAAATGGCATGGGTCACGTGTGTGACTTCGCACGGAGCGCTTTTTTCATAACTAAATTTCATTTGGAAAATTCTTTAAAATATGAATAGCTATAATGTTCATCTTATTACCAGAGAAGTACTATACATTTGTAAGTACAACAATAGCAATGAATGAGAATTATATCAAACCGTTGTTTTTTACAGTACTTAATTATGTGGCAACGTCTGGTCACGTGTGTGACATTTTGGGGTGGTCACGTGTGTGACATGTACAATATGAATGGAAAAATGGGAATTTTATAATATCGGGTTTAGAAAAGAATGAAAGGTTGAATTTGTACAAAGTTGGTATCAACCTGTACAGGAAAGTGAGAAGAATGAGCTTGCTAATTATCCTTTTGATATCTTGATTATTTTCTGAATTATGATTATTAGAAAAATATTGAAATATGTAAATTTATGCAAATGAGTAAAAAAGTTTCATTTTAAACTTCAAATCATGTATTTCATGAAACTTTACACATGGATCATTCCAAAAATGGAACAAAACTACAGAAAAATAAAACTTCAATTTTTCCGAAAAAGTTTCACTTTTCAAAGAATGGCCCTTCAGCTAAGACAATGTTGACTGTATGGTTTATCCACAAATGTTTGTTATTTGCTTCATAATATTGTAGAATTGAGAATAGAAGATAACTATTGGTTTTCTTGAAAAGTAGAGTTTGTTGTAGCAAAGTTTTTTTGATACTTTTTTTATTGTTAAGTTTTGTAGGGAATTTCGTTATCATTTAAATGTAAATGTATATTCAAATGTATGGGTAGTATTCATTTTCTCAAGTTTGTCTTTCTGCTTTTTTATTGTTAGAGGTGTAATATTGATGTGATTATGTGAGAGTTTACATTCAATTGCATGCATCTAAACTAAATGATACCGGCTATAGCAAAACCCTGCACTTGTCGGTAATTCATGTTTTGAAGAAATGGGCATTTTAAGTTTACATAATGTGTGTAAAAGACTGATGATTTTAAAAATTGAAACAATCATATCTTCGCTAATTATTTACCAATTTTTTAGCACAAAACATCAAATGAAAGCTTGTGATGAGGCCTTTCTAATGGTATGAAAATCTACAATTTTATTTTTACCAACAAGTGCAGGGTTCTGCTGTAGCCGGTCACAAATTATAAAAGTGCTTGTTTTTTTAGTGTTAATGACCCAAGAATAAGTTTACTGAACATTTGTCATATTTGCTTTATTTCCGCAACCAGTTACAGAGGATTTCCAGTTATTCAGAGCAACCAGCTACATCTTGCCATACCGAGACGCTACCGATGTAATTTTCTTGGTACCGTGTACCCTGGGTCATCAAGAGAACAACTCATGAAGGTCATCTCTGATCATAACCTACAGAACTATTGCTATCTGAAGGTCAGGAAAAGGTTAGTCACATTGATTTAACTTTCATATTTAAAAAATGTTGATTACATTTAATTGTATTGAAAGCATATTATATTTTGATATTTTTATCATGGTTTTTTTTTCTTCTGAACTGTAAGATTCTAATTGAATGTTCAATAAAAAAAAAAGTGAATGTAATTCTGAATTTGACATCAGTTGCACTGTATCTTGGAATGGGATAACAAGTGAAGATGATTTCATTGTAATTATTTTCTTTTAAATGTTTTTTCTTGTGTCTGTCTAGCAAGGAGCCAGATGAGACAGAGTCTGCTGTCATTTATTATATTTTTTCTTGACTGTGATCGCGGGATACTGTATGAATGAAAGTAATAGCTAAATACTTGATTTATCTGTGAATATTTCTTATCCTTTTGTCCGACTAGCTGGGAGCCAGATGAAACTGACGAAAGTCTGCAGTCGTACATCAGCGTTCTCCTCGAGAGTGACCTAACCCTGAGTCCAGTGGGCATGAATGCAGAGTGCTACCGTATCTACGAGGCTATGGCCCTTGGGTCTGTACCAGTCATCGAGGATGTGAGCACCAAGGGAGAGTGCAGCGAGGTTCCATTCAGGCTTCTCAAGAGATTCAATCCACCAGTCATATTTATCAAGGACTGGAGCGAACTGCCAGGCATCATAGAGCGGGAGCTCGCCATGTCAGTGGAAGCAGTCATTGAAAGGAGAAAGAAGCTTGTTGCTTGGTACGAGACATTTAAATCTCAGATGAAAGACATTCTACTTGGAAAAATAGAAGGACTCTTTAATGATGACTTCAGGTGACAGACTAGATGTACATAGGTCGCATATTTATTTGATGATAGGAATAACTTATTTAATTTATTATTTATTCACAGTACAGTATTCCAAAAGTTAGGTTTAGTTGTTTTGCAGGAAACTATGTGAAATTGTGAAAAGGTGAAAGGATTTCTTGCCTTGATTCAATGTTTTGTGTACATTCAAGATTTTCAATGAGTGGTGCTTGAGTGGAACCTTGTTTTAATGAGCTTGGAACCATGAACATTACTGTGTAATAAGTGTGTTATATCAGGGTAAAAAATGTTTTGTTCTGGCTTATTTATTACTTTTCACTGGTCCCAAGGAGAGTCCAAAGTATGTTTATAAGATCTATCAGTCTGGGAATTGTATTGTTGCTTCTAGTCCAGTATGTCATCTTGATTTTCTTTTTTAGGGGATCTACCAACATACTCTGATGTGGTTTATTAAATTTCAGCCTTTTCGTGTCATTTAAATACAGTAATGTATTCAACTATGTGCAATATATGGCATTGAGTCAGCAACTAGCACTCGTTCATTACTTAAAGGGAAAGTTTCCCTATTATCTATTTACTTTTGATTAAGTTCTCTACACATTGACAAAGAATTTCATGCGATGCGAATACGTCCAAAATTTCCCTCTGGGCAAGGAAGAAGCATCATTCAAAGTCACTTGATGTACAGGCTAATCCCATTCATTGCGTACAGCATGGAGGCTGCCATTGATGTTTATGAAACTCGGAAACTCAAACAACTCTTTTGCCTTTTGTTTGTGCACATACCCTGCGAGCTGCGAGAGCTAACAAAAAGAGACCGAGCTTGTTTGTTTGGGTTTGACGGTAACATTTTAGCGCGAACAATACAAAATCAGGGTTTCAAAAAATATAATGGCAGCCTCTGTGCTGAACGCGATGAATGGGATTTACCAATACAGCAAATGACTTTAAATGATGCTCCTCCTTTGTTCAGAGGGCAAACATTGGACATATTTGCATGAAATTATGTTTTAATGTGTATAGAACATAATCAAAGTTAAATTGAAGGTGGGGAAACGTCCCCTTTAATTTAATATTGATACGACATTCATTTATCATGAAACTTCCACACATCAGTGAACAAACCAAGAAGAGCACAATTCATTAACCCCACTTCACTTTTTGCATTTTGCAACATAGCTACTTCCCTTTGTATATCGTTTCTATAAGATCCAACATGTGTGTGTATACAATTTCTTTCACAAGGTGGGAGTGCATAAAGTGGACCGTCAGTAAATCAGGTAGAAGAAAACAACTCTGAACCATTATTCAAGGTTATTTTTTATGAGATGTATATTTTCTTAAATAAACTATATATACAAGAGTACAAGACAAAGAAGATTCACTATGACATATAAAAATGACAGTTATATAATTACACACATTTGAAAATCTTAATAAATGCACACTTTGGCATATATATGATATATACAGTTTAGTTAACAATATCACACATTAGTTTAAATAATATTCAGACAGACAATCTAACTAGTTTCTTAAAACAACATACATCACAGAGAAGCAACTTGATTGTACATGTACTACTAAAAAGAGGTGATTGAACAAAGAAATAACACTTTTCTTAATAAAACATTAAAATGTCACTCTTTCTGAAACTGTATCATACAATGCAGCATGTTTGAAAAGCTCCAGGCTTTTTCTGAGCTGATTTTGCCTCATCCTCTAATTCACCGGCTCAAGAGTAACCGTTGACACAAGCACCATTTTGCTGATAGACAGTGCCGCAGCTAAACATTCGAGACCAATCCAGCTGAAAAATGTTATGGAATGCCCACCATGGGAATTAGCTTGTTCTTCCAAATTTCAATTAAAATTAGTAGTTATGCATGAAACATATGGCACTGTAATTTCAAGAGATTTAAGCTTCATGAATTCAAACGATAGTAAACGACCAAATAGGTTGCTTAAACGATAGTAACACTACCCTTACTGGATTTGTCAGTTTGTAGGGTTGAAGTGATGCATGTAAAGCACTTCAAAGGCACACAATAATTTAACAGGAAATCACTACATAATTGAAGTATACTGTTGCTAAGTTTGCTATAGATTAAGATTTGTCTTTCACAGTGAAAATAACTTATTTTATGCAGTTATTTACATTGTCCATGTTTACACTTTTTTTACACTGTGTGAATAGTAATAAAATTATGGAATGTTCTTTTATCTCAAAAGTACCATTGTCTTACAACAAGGCTCGACACTAGCAGTGGCATGTATGCCTAGGACCAGTAAAATGTCAGCAAATTTGAAATTTGGTGACACATATTTGTGTGCTCCATATTAACTTTTTTTGCTTGTGGCCCTTTGCCCGATGAGGCCACCAAAATCGATTTTATTTTAATTTATTGGAGGCCCTAAATCAATTTTTCATGGCCCCGGACCGCTGATAATGTTGAGTCTTGCTTTACGTGTAAATATAATTTTTTACACTACATCAGTAAATTTCCTTTCCAGGCCGCCAAAAAGTGAAAAATATGCCACAAAAATGTGGGTAGCCCTGCTGAACGGTACGATTGCACAAAAAACACTATTTGTGAGTACCAAATTAATAATGTATGTGTATGAACAGATGTGTGCTATAAGGAATGTAACCCATTTGTAATGCTTAGGATTGTTTCCTGATTCTTTGTCAAGTATGAAATATCACATGTGGCAAGATTAAAACATTACACTTACAGCATGTGTATGCTTCAAATGAAAATGACCGCTTTTGTTATTAATTTCGACGTAATGTGTATTTAGCAGCAGTATGTGGTTGTTATTTTTCTTTCAATTTAACAAAACAGACTTTAAAATTACCATTTATAATAAATGTACAGGAATAAACTTATCTCTACTAGACGATGGCTTGGTCTAGTGTACTATTTCTGAATGTACATGTATAAAACTCATTTAACCAATCCAACCAAACAATCTTGTTAAAAAACTTAAAATCTATCACTCTTATTTGTACTTTTTATTAATTTATAAAAATACTTGTTAAATACTTGTTAATTTGTGTCATAAATTACTTACATTTACAGAAACAAATATAAACATCTATCCTTACATGAATTTGTTGCACTTAGTCACTTATAAACAAGGGGATTTTGGTGTTGCAGAAACTTTAACTCCTTTGATGATGTGTCAGTGGATCACCGGACACATTCAACATTATCCAGCTCTTCTTGTAACGAGTTTTGGCTGTCATCATCCTCTGGACACTCGGACAAGCTGTCCCACCTTAGAATCTCACATCCTGACAACAAAATGAGAATCAAATTGGGGAAAAAAGAAGTCCTTAGGTTCAAAACTATAATAACACAAGCAGGGAAATGAAATTATTTATGTCTATCAAGAACACAAAGCAAAGTAATTTAATATATTAAATTGTATTCTGAAAACAATTTTAAGCTACAATTTATTGTATCTACGTCACTAAAATATTTTAGCCAAACAGATTGGTATTCTAAAACCGTACAGAATAGCGATTTGCTAAAATATAGTTTAGTGACGTATAGTTATGAAGTAGATACAATACATTTTAACAAAAAAATTGTTTTCAGAATACACCCCGTGGTGTGCAAAAATAAAATGCAAATTCTGGATAAGTCCATATTTGCAGTTGAAAGATACATGCATTGTCAGTTGGCTTTTATAATCAACTAAATAGTGCTGTGTTCACATTTTTGTCCCAGTTCACAATGTTCACAATGTTCACAATGCAGCTTTCATAACAATACGTATACAGGGAAACCTCAATATAAAAAGAATCTTGGGTCCATTGAATTTACCTCGTTATTTAAGACATCTCTTTGTATCAGGGATAATAAATGATAGAATTCACTGAACCTGGACCCGGAACCTCGTTATTAAAAGGTTCCACTATACTCTTTTATGGTCCCTTAGTGCTGTGTACTAGTATAACAAATTACAATTACAAGATATTCTTAAGAAATTGAAAATAATGACAAGAGCTAAAAATCACCTGTTTTGTCGAATTTGCCTTCAGCCCAGACAGAATTGCTGTTGAATATCCACAGATGCCCATTGTTGCAAGACTGCAGACATGGTAGACAGGGGATCACAATGGAATACCCAACTTCATTCCCACTGCATTTTAGAAAGAGGAATTATAAACATCACATTTACAATGAAACACGTGAAAATAAAGATAATATGAACACTGACAGCTGACACTGATTTTTTTTTTTGTGACACAGATATTAAATTTTTTTAAATGACATAAATTCATTATTATTTCAATTACAAATAAAATCAATGCATTTCATTCGCAAATTTTCATCATGTACAATGCGAATGCAATGGGTTAGAGTTCAAAAGTCAAAATATGAGTGAAGAAAATTGGGTTTTGTGGGAATAGAACCCACGGATCACAAGCTCAACTATTGAGCAATTAACTTCAATAAGGCCCTATAATGGTGGACTTCCCCCAAACCTTTTTCAATGCTCTGGCTAGTCGGGATTTATATAAACCTTGTACAGACCTACATGATATGAAATCAACTGCTCAGGGAAAGTGCAAAGGATTCACAAAGTGATGCAACTTTTTTGTATTAAATCAAAAGAGAGGAGCCTGACCATTTTCATTTTTAAAATTCATTTCTAGTCAGTTTCCAACTTTTCAAAACATTTGAAAAAATCTATTTCTACATGGTGGTTCATAGCTAAATAAGGGGATAGTTCAGTTTTGGTTAAGAGGGCGCTTCAAGAAATTTGTTTGTGAGTTAATGAAAAACTAAGTGTAAAATTTGAAAGAGCACATAATTATAATGATCAGAAACAGCTGAAATATCCAGTTAAAGAAAATGTTTAAAGTAAGACTTACCACCGATTGCAAGCTGTATCTGAGATTTTGCACTTGCATTTTCCCGTTGAATACTGCTTCCCCACATTGCTGACCTTCCTGTGATACAAACAAATCAGATTAAATATATTTAGCACATTTAATGCAAAGTTTGCAAATTGTAAACAACTTCAACATTTCATTAATCATTACCATCAGAACGAAAAATTAAAGTCAACATGCTTCAAATGGTGAAAATGTTTCCTTAGCCAAATAATGATTTTTGGACCCATTGGTTTAAAAATGTTCTTTTTAAAGGAGGCACGTAATATAAATTGCTTGTATGAGTGAAAGCTTGTTGAGTGTAACCATTTTTAAACAAGTTCTTTTTAAATTATTAATAGTATTGTTGGAGGGATACAAATAAATATATATTTTTTTACAATAATTTAATTCACGAGACAAAAAAAGATAAGAAATTATGAAAGACATACATTCACATTTTAACAATTCTGTTAAAGGGACAGGTCCACTTTTACAAAACGTCTGAACAGCTTTCAGTTGACGGATGGGGATCAATGTAACACGCAAAAATAAAATCAGAGCGAACAGCCCTCTAATTTGGATTCTACGAATGAAAAACGAATGCGTCCCTCCATTTAAACTATATATCGGTCAATAAAGGAGTTCAACTGATTTGGCATAATATTACAACAATATAGTACTAATTCTCGTAAAGGTATTGTGAAGCCGACATTTGTTAACGTATGTCACGGAAAGAGATCTCAAAAAGAAAGAATATATAATTACATGTAGTCAGTTTAAGCGATGTTTGGGTATTTTGCTTGGTAAACGCTCACACATTAGTACTTATGCGCAAGTCACGTAGCTAGCGCGGGTCACGTAGGGGTCATGCATACCGATCTGGCACTGCGTGAAATCTATGTACAAACTTACTCACCGGCCGAAAATACGTATGTACCTAATTAACCGACGTCCCTCAGTTTATTCAGTTTTAGGTCTATAACTCCACGAAAAAGAGATTTCAAGCCCTAATTTTTTCAGGCATGCTATTAAATGACATTTCCTTTCATATAAGACAATAACCTCGCAACTTTTGAATTTTGGCTTGCAAAAGTGGATCTCTCCCTTTAAAGGAAACAAATCAAATACAAAATAAAGATTTGGAAATGATAGTGTAACAAAGAAAACATGTATACATAAGAAACTAAGAACTATAAGTACCAACCCTGCAGGTCAATGATAACAAATTGTGACCATTTTCTTTGCATAAAAAATAGTGAGTATGGGAAGATAGGCAAAGATCAACACATTATTATATGTTTTGGTACCATTTTGTGATATCAAATAGATACTCAACATTTTGCAAAGGGTTGTGTAATTCATAAACGATACAATTAATTACCACCACTTATGGAACCATTATTATTTCATGGTTCCGTACGGGCCAAACATTTGCGAGTGCGCCAATTCTATTCATGTGTACGTTTGGAGACAATAGAACCCTGGACGATTCGTACGCTCTGGACAAAGGTAGTCTTCGTACATGTATGCAGACCCATGAACGCATGCTTTAGAATGGTGATGCGTTTCCAATTATTTTGTTTATTTCTGGAAACATATTTTTCTGAACTTGTTGATGAGAATATTATAAGAATATTATTTTCGGGTGGTGGTACCCTTTAAATTCACTAGTTAGCACTTCTGCACAAGCTTTGGCCCCATTTCCCCCTTCTTTGCCATTGGCCCCTTTCCACAAAGAGCTGTGTGTACCCAGTGTAGTCAGTCAGCTTTCAATCTTTCCAATCCTAACTACATTGTACTTGGATTTAATAAGTACCTGCTTATCTTTTGTTTTGCTTCCCATACATGTACAGATAATACTTGTGTCCTGTACTACTAGTACTAGACCTTTCTATCACTTTTTAACCGTTTCCTGCTTAGTGTTTGATATGATAAACCAACTTATTTACCTGGTACCTGCCCCTGTAGAGTGTATAATTTCATTACGTTTCAAATATTCTCTGACGTTACTGTCAGTGTTACATCTTCTGCAGTTACAGAGACCATTCATGTAATTTGTCATCTGATCATTTTATTTTCTACCCACTTGAATCATTTTCATTTTCTTCTTTTGTCTGTACACAACAGTGCAGCAATTAGGGTTCTGGATGAAAAGGGATCACTTAATTTGACTTACTCGAGTCACATTCCATTAAGTTCTTGTTGTTGTTCCAGTTTTAGCTAAAATAGACAATAACTCTGTAGGGCTATGTTTGTTTTAATCATGTATATGTTGTTGTTTTTTGTTCTCAACAAATGTATTGCCTATGTATTAACACCTGTTTGAACAATTTGTATGGCATAAGTCTGCTCTTCCAGAATGTGCCAAGTGCAGTAAGCTAAGTCACACATGCCTGACTGAAATAGCAGAATAGTCACTTACTATCCGAGTCTTAAAAACTACTTGCAATTGTTATTATCTTAAAATGTACATTGGCATCCTGGCTTCCCGGCATTCACTTTGAAGACATGCCCACAACATGGCATGCATTTACTAAAAGAACTGATGCACTACATGTATACAAATCGCATAGACCATGGTTTCTTTTAGCCATGGCAAGTCGTGGGCCCGTCTTCAAAGAGAATGCTGGCTTCCCCAAGTTGGCAGGATTCATTTTTTTTCCTGCCAGTCAACTTGGGGATGCCAACCAGGGGTGATTTTTATAGGAATGCAACAACAAAAAATGAACATCTTTTATGCATTTATACAACAAACATTTTATGGCAAACACACTTAGCTTTGGGGGCTAGAAATACAAACACAAATGAAATTAAGAAAGTAAAAAGATAGTATGGTTGGAGCCTTGGAGGAGCATTTTGTGTAATTAACACATGGCTTCATGCAAAAATCTAATTTGAATTTCACATTTTACTTAAAGGAGTCTAGTAACTTTGTTGACATGTACAAAAAGTGATGAATGGTTGATGCATATTGTTATCTTATATGTCCACAGGGTATTGTGTGAAAATTTCAAGTCAAATGGACATTGTATGGCCAAGTAATGAGCGAAAATGCATAGTGATATTCAGTAACTCACTGCACTCACTTTTGTACACAGAAGAAAAACTCGCCCGGAGTTTTTCTTATCTGAATACTTCAATCATATCTTTGTAACGAAAGGGAAATTTGAAAAACCAAAACCCGTCCCGTGATTTTATTGTTAATACGAATACAACAAGGTATAAGGGAACCGCTAGAATTAAAATTTTATTTTGAGGATTTGGACAATGTTACTAAGACAAGTCCCTTTAAAGTTTTACTTAAAGTTTTAAGGCTTAATTAAGGCGCGATGCATAAAAATGCAATTGCATGCATACGTTGAACATGCATGTCTTCGTTTGTACATTCCCATTCATGTTTTTCTACATTGATTAGTTAACATGAAACTCCATGTTAGATTATATTAAGCAGCTTTATAACTGATTTATATTCTGATAAAATAACATTTAGAAATTTACCCAGGACAAGGTGCGTCAGTCGAATACAGCTCCACGTTAGTATCTGCAAGCAAAACAGCTTTCATTCCACGCTTGCAGATGCACGAGTTGCAGAACCGACAAATCAGATGGACGACTGGCTTTTTCTTGAAACTTTGATGCATGTTTAATTATGATGTTACCCAATATTAATGCTGATCAATTGCTTCCGCAATTTTCATAAAGACAGTGGATACAAATTGGCTTTCTTGGGTCCGAATTCAACGACCGTTGATGACTCACGCTGCTAACACGTTGCTCACACTTCAGTCGACACGCGATGCGATATCAGGTGATTTAAATGCCCAAGTCAAACGTAAACAAAAACAAAGCACGGCCGTTATTCGATAAAAAAATGTTCAACGTGCGCGCGCGTACATACTCTACGAAATAACGCGCACGTTCGGGCGACGCGCGCGCGGAGGAGCGAGAGCACAAACTGTATTCAAACGGGGCGTAGATCCCCCGGGAGGGGGGGGGGGGGGGGGTACTCAGATTATAGTCGGATGGGGGTGTGCGGCTGAGACCTCCGAACCCATACCCATATCCAAGGGTCCTTATGCTGTAAATAGGTGCCCATGTCTAAGGATTTTTTGTAAAAAATGGACCCATGTCTAAGGATTTTTGGTGAAAAACGGACCCATGTCTAAGAATGTCGAACTTTAAATATTACATTTTTTTAACTGTAATAATAATACAATGGCCAATCATTTTGCAGTTTCTTGATAAAATTCTGTATGAGTAAACTGTACCATACTACAGGGGCGTCGCCAGGGTATTTTCTTAGGGAAGGCGAAAGTGTATACTTTGAGGGCGCGAAGCGCCCGAGCGCCAGGAGCGAAGCGACCGAGCGGGGGGAGGGTGTGGGAGGGGGTTGTCCCCCCTCCCACACCAGGGAGCTTTGGCAATTTTTTAACTAGAAAGGAGCTATCTGGTGCATATCGGAGGTGAAATTCTCAAATTTTCAAATGATAGAAAAACAGTGAATAGTCTTCAATTATGGTAAGGTAATTTGCATAAATATGAATAATGCGAGCGAGCGATACGAGCTTGAACATTTTAGCAATTTCACATCGGAAAATTCCATTTGTATCAATATTATTGTATGGGTATATTCGTTTTTATGTCTTATGATATGGCGTTATGAAGGGTAATATAACACCCGAGGTTGTGAAATATTATGTATGAAAATTTTAGCAATTTCACATCGGAAAATCCCAAAATCCCGGAGAAAATGAGGGAGAAAAGAGGGGAAAGGAATAAATGAAAAAAAGGGACCCATGTCTAAGTTTTTTTTTTTTAAATGGGACCTATGTCTAAGGATTTGTTAAATGAAAAGGGGACCCATGTCTAAGGATCTTTCTTTAAAAAGTCACCCTTCCCAGCGGCACATCCCCGTATACCCAATATATACGTGAGTATACCCCCCCCCCCCCCCCCGGGTAGATCCCCCACACTTTTTGGTGGTGGGGGGGGGGGGGGCAGTACAAATATCCCCCACTTTTGTAAAAGTTATGAAATGCATGATAATGATAAGAATGATAATAATATTAATAATAATGAATCGCTAGGATCACTTTGCACGAGTCGAATAATAACAACCAACATCAACATGCTTTCTTAAATTGTAGTTATACCCATAGGCGTTCCCAGGGGGAGGGGAGGGGGGGGGGGGAGGGTTCAACCCTCCTCCCCCCTTTACAATTGTTAACGTAGCAAGTAGCAACGTAGCAAGTGGTCTCGGTCTCGGGCCTTGAAAATCTGGGCCCCAGATTTATTTGATGATGATTTTTTTCATTTAAAAAATGCTTACACTTTTTCACAAATTTTCAAAAGAGGTTTTTAAATAGTTCTTGATGATCTTTCTATTTAATCATTATTTCATCAAAACATCACATATGCATAATTTTGTATGAAAATTGGTTGAAACCAATGGTTTTTTAGGGAGCACCCTCTTGTGTTGTAATGGCTCCTTTTGAATGATAACAGGCTTTTTACTTTAGTCGTTTGTACTTTTCTATACCTTGCGAGCATCGTGGAATTATTAACTATTAGTTTGTAATGTTATTGTGTTTCAGCCTTACCAAAACTGTACTATACCCCTTTAACGTTTTGAATAGTGATCTTTATATTCCACATACTAAGAATCTTGCTCTACGATTGGTCAAAAGTTAATCACGTGATGAAATATAGTTTCGCCCATTATTGATGGAAGAAGAAAAGTTCGTTACACTGTGTAGATATCTTGGGTGAAAGTGCGTTGCACTCACTAGATAGTCGGTAAAAGTGCGTTGCACTGTGTAGATATTCAATTGTTCGCGCGCAAGTAGGCGTGAGCGCGTTAGCGCGCAGAGAGGTAGCGCGCTGATGCGCAACGTTCGCGCGCGGCTACGCTTAATAGACTATGGTATATAAGCGTCTTTGACTTTTAATCATAAATCTTGTTCATGTGCAGACTAGGATTGACGAAATTAAAATAAAAGACTTGACTTTTTAGCCCTATGTGTTAGTTAAAGGTCGTTTGTGATCAAAATAGTTGATGTGGAATATAAAGCAAATAATCACCTTTTGGTTTCAGGCGATGGCAAACTATCACTTCCTCGACGATCTGAATGTATACGCTATCTTTCCTCAGCTTCGCTTCGGAAAGATAGCTACATTTAGATCGCCTCGGAAGTGATAGTTTGCCCCATCACCTTCACCAACGGTAATTATTTGCTTAATAACAATAGATAACAATGCGTTTTTTTTTGTTTTTGTTTTTGTTTTTTTTTGGGGGGGGGGGGGGGGGTGGTTTGGTTTTATTTCTGCACTTGTTTAAAGTATACCGGTAAAGGAAGGGGTAGTTCAGTTTTGGTATAGAGGGCGCTGCACAAAATAATTTTTTTGTGAGATAATGAAAAACTGAGTGTAGAATTTGAAAGAGCATAATAATACAATTTTAATGGCATGCAGAATAAACTTTATTTGATCAAAATCGGTTCAGAAACGGCTGAAATATCAATAAATATATTTCATCGAAATACATCTGGGGCCCAGATTTATTTTTTAAATAGTTGTTGATGATCTCTCTATTTAGTCAATATTTCAACAAAACATAATTTTGTGTGAAGAATGGTTGAAACCAACGCTTTTTTAGATAGCGCCCTCTTGTGTTTCAATAGCTCTTTTTTAATGATAACAGGTTTTTACTTAGTCTTTGTAATTTTCTATATTTACCTTTCGAGCATGGTGGAGTTATAACTATTAGTTTGTAATGTTATTGTGCAGGTTTTGGTGACTAAAGCTCAGCCTTACCAAAACTGTACTATACCCCTTTAAAATGAAAAAAGGGCATCCCCGATTACAAAATTAATGCTGGAGTACATTAAAATAAGCCTATTAACAAACTTGTTATTCCTTCCAAACAAAACACAGAAACGCGGGAGCGCAGTCAAGAGCCTATACGGTCGGGGTGGCATGACCCCCTTTCAAACTAAATTATATAGAGACAATATTATATGTTTTCCCGGTCAATTTCGTTATTTTCTCATGCAATTTCCTATCAGCAGCATTCAGTTTCGTTTAATCCGCGCTTGGATCGACATATAATTATCGTCATTCAAATTCGTTTTTAGTCAATTTCACACTTGCGTCATTCCAATGTAAGCGATCGGTGCTCATTTTTAATGGTCTGGAAATAAAGATACAAATTATGAAAAAGATGATGATACTCAATAAAGATCACATGATGACAAAATAGGAAAATATGGTGAAAATGAAGATTAAAATCATGAACTAAATATCGCATGATGATAAAGTAAAGACAAAATGACGAACGAATGAATGTACAAATAAGAAAGCGATAGTGTGAAATACAGATTAAATTATTGAACATTTAAAAATATCTAGACAAATGTGACTGAGGAATATCGAAAGTGAGGATTAAATGTTGAAAAGTATATCTGAAAAAGGGAAGATGGCACGATAAAATGGTTGAGACTATGTAAGAAAAAGAATGGTGATGATGAAATAACAATTATAATAATCAAAGTCAACGTATAGTGTGGTTGTGTGTGTGTGCGTGTGTGTGTGTGTGTGCGTATATGTGGTTGTATAGGCCTATACATAAATGATAAATGTTTATTTTTGAATACATATGGATGTTGATTGTGTAACTTAAATTGAATGAACATGTCTGGAAATTGGTCACCCAATCGGAAATTGAATGCACAAACAAGCGGATGATTACCCAGCTTAAATATACCGCCTGATGCCCATAATGTTGAAAATAGCGCCCAATGATGAAATCGAATGCCCATTTGCGAATTTGAAGTTCGCGATTTGACATTTGAGTGCCCATATATATATATACGTTTACGAATCATTTTGTGAATGCTCGGAATACGAATTTAAATGACCAAAGCGACTACTCCATCACGGCAACTGCACGAATTTTAATGCACATTTAAACGAATTTGGGCGCGAAAAGTAGGAAATTAGCCGGGACTCCAACCTATATTCATTTCACTCTATCTTTTACTTGTATTGGTAGCAACTGTGATCTCCGTCGCCAAAATGCGGCCCAAAATTGGCTCAAAAGTAACTACCATTTTGTAAAACTTGAACTCCAGAGGGGCTATGTTTTCATCATAGGTCGATCTGAAAGAGCCTTGGTTAAACACCATTGAAATATACCACTTCAATGGTTAGTATATATAATCTTCATTAGAGCGGGCTTTCAAAAAATGAAAATGAGAACCTTAGGAGTGGCGATCGGCATTTCTTGATAAAATGAGACCCTCAGGAGCGGCGATCGGTCTATTTTGATGAAAATGGGACCCTTTTTAGGGGTCAGCCAGATCGGCTCTGAAAAAAGGGGGCCTTTGAAGCGGATATTATACCCGTATTCGGCGTATTGCCAATACGTTCTCCTCTCCCGGGGAGTTATGCCCTTTCTCATCTTATTTATGTTACTCTGCTTCGTTTTTCCCCTTTTCTTTCATGTATTACTACTTCTTGTTTTATTTTTTGAAATCACGACCCACCTGCTCAGAAGTATTATGATGGGTGCAGCTGTCGATCTTTGCACCCTGCATAAGAAGGAATCCTAAACAACGCCACCTGCGCTTAGCGCTTGTAGCAAAACTTGAAACCCAATCGCATGCAACTCGCTTTATCTCTGCGCTGCATGCAAAACCCCGGAAGTAAGTTGGGAATTTGACGATAGCTGCAAGATGGCGACAAATCCTGCAAATCCGTTGTAAAGACCGGAGTTAAACAATCAATATTTTCATTTGGTAGCAAGAAAGGACTTTCAAATACCGAAGGGATTCATAGGAAATATCAGCCATCATGGCTTCGGACAAGAAACAAGAACGGCAGATCCAGCAAGAGTTGGAAACTAGGATAAAAGGTGAGACTAGTTAACCCTTCAATTCGGTGTTCGAGAAGTGTGTTTTGGTCTTTGGGGCGATTTTCCTTATTAACCATCGGACCTCTCCGACCGGGGTCCGGGGTCCGACCGGCCTGATTGTGGCTGAGCTTCCGCTGCATGTGTGCGATATTAGTGCATTTAATTCTGTGATTGTTTCTTCAGCTCAGAGAGTCTCTGACTCTGTTGTATGCTCTGTTGTCATCAACTTCTCATACTACAATATGACTTACCAGGCTTGTCAATCCAACAATGAACATGAGCATGAGCATAACTTTGCAAAAATGAATATCATTTCAATCCTATATTTGAATTTTGCTGTAGAGCTACAATTTAGTTTACAAAATGAATGGGCCATTCTTTGTTTGTAAAGTGAACCCTTTTTTATTTTTTTATTTTTTTTGGGGGGGGTCATACCTGTTCTGTCATGTGTAAAATACTCTGTATGTTACACATGAAAAACTATGTGGTATTATTCTATTTAATACCGGTAGCGTGCCGTCAGTCATAACCATTAACAACTGGGTCAAAGTGCCGTCAAAGTGAATTCGCGAACACCCCTCGCGCAATCAATGTACCACTGCATGCCACGGCGCGCATACAAAATATGCACTCGCGCAATGCCATTCTGTACGTAGATATATATGCACGAACAGTATGGGCGAGGACAACTGGTGGGGGGGGGGGGGCAAAATGAAGTTTTTCCTTCCAATTGTAGTAGTACCAGTGACACCACTTGACACTTTTGGAAAGATCAATGTCCAAAATTTAATTAATATATGTTTTACATACATGCAGATGATTGAATTAAGCAAATTTCATGCTCATTTGCATATACATGTATATTATAATGTCAATATTACACAACATCTACTTTGTAAATGGTCATACGATGGTATACATGACCAGATAGATAGATAGATAGAGATAGATTTACTTGCCTGACACATAATATCATCGGAGCCAACAGTGTATACTTAATGCATGGGTGACTGTCGTGCGACTATCGGTACCTGTGCATTGTAAATGCAATGCAGAGCGAGCGCACAGCATACCTGTTCTGTCATGTGTAGAATAATTGTATGTTACACATGACATCGTATGTCAGACTATTCCTTTATTTAATACCGGTAGCGTCGGGTCGTAGCCAATAACAACAGGGTCAAAGTGAATTCGCCAACACCCCTCGCGCAATCAATGAACACTGATATGTGCCCCGCGGGAAAACAAATATGCACTGTCGCAATGCGATTCTGTACCGTAGATATAATATGAACAAACACTAGTATTGGCGAGGACAGCGCATGGCGCACAGTACAGTAGTAATGTAATGTTTGTGTGTATTACACTGGGAATAACATGCTTAAAAGCCATTCATTAAACACTTAATAAATGGTATGTAATGTTTAAATTTCTTTGTTTAGATGCTATGATGTGATCGTGTGCATTTATTTTTAAATATTTTTTTTACTTAAAAAGAATATTGTTTCACTGATTATACCAAATACTGTAAATGACCAAAGAATTTTAAACAAATTGCATTTTCTTGGTTGAATTGATCCATTAACTTTATATTTGTTCCCAAAAGTGATATTTGAGACTTCAATCATATTGGAAGATCCTTGAGAATAATATAAAATATTTTCATTGAAAAGGAATAATATTTAGATTATTATAGTGAAAAAAGAGTAAATCGATGTCTAATTTTATCCTGATCGTATGCAAATTTGGATACTATGTAGGATTTAGTCTCCTACACTTGACTATTATTCAATCTTCAATATCTCCATAATTATGGAGACATTTAAAAAATCAAAACCCGTTCCATTCTTCTGTTAGTGTTATCATTCAAGCCAAACAACAAGGTACAAGAGAAGTGTGAAACTGCCAAGTGATTTTGGTTGAGTTTTCAAAATGTTAATGGATGACATAATATACTTAAACCAATTAAATACTAACTTAATTAGTAAAGAAAATTAATTGTCATTCCTCAATCTCTACTGAGAAGTGCCCATGGCATTACAAAAAGAATAGATCTTTTTGTTATGCTTTCAGCACGTCTCAGTAGAGAATGCCGTACATTGTCTGTCAAATGCTAGGCCAAGGGTCACTGTGCCTTGCATTTCAACAAATATAAATCCATTGAATATTTTGTTCATTTAATAATGAGCTAATTATATTATGTCACATGTGACTGTGGTCACCTTATTAAATGCTTAATATTGCTAATAATTTTAAGAATATGAGTAAATTCTTTTTAAAATGTTTTACATGTTAATTTGGTGAAGTGTTTTAAAAGTACATCATTTTCATAATTTACTCTTCAAAGAGCAATTATCCTTGGCCTAACCAGCAGTCTTGATTTAACATAGACCCTGTAGTTAAGGTGGCCATTTTGTCTACTTTTTAGCTGCACGATATATATATGGGAGACACGCGCCGCGCGTCGGACATGAAATCTGCACAAAATTTGCGATATCTTCGTCTTTACTCGTAATTTTTGCTTAAAAGCAATGAAGTCGTATTGAATTTGCTTTGTGACAGGTATGGTATTATACAGGGTGGCCCCAAAAAAACGGAACGGGGCACTTCCCAAAATATAATACCTCAATGTTTATGTTCATCGGATAGGGTGTCCTTTCCAATGAAAAACGTTACCAAGAACAGTAATTTTGGTCAGGTCGTTTTTGTTTAAGGACGTAGTGAGTGAGACCATGTCAGGTGCCGATTTATGTCGATTTCGACCTAGTCGAAGCCAGTTTAACCGCACTCCTTGCCCGTAATACCATTCAGCGACCATGCCCATTCTCTCGGCACACGGCTAAGTGCACACTAACAATAGTGCGCGATGCTCAACGCTATGAACGGCGTTTCGCGCGATTCACCAAGCGCTGGCTCAACACAAATTGACAAAAAAGAGAACCTGACATGGTGTCACTCACAGCGCCCTAAAACAAAAACTACATGACCAAATTGACTGTTCTTGGTATCATTGTTCATTTGAAAAGACACTCTATCCGATGGACATAATACATTTGTTACTATATTTGGGAAGTGCCCCGTTCCATTTTTTGGGGGCCACCCTGTATTTTTTACTTACTGTAAAACTCTGTGTATAAGACGCACTTGTGTATAAAACGCACCCCCAACTTTCACAGAAAAAAAAAAAAAAAAATAATTGTTTTTTTTTTCTTTGGAAAATGATCCCCAAAAAACACATTTTGGGAATATAAATGAATACCAAAGCAACATATAGCCATATTAATAAGCCCAAGGTAATCTTGTACGGGTATGCTTTCATTTCAAACTGATTACCTCTTCTTTTACAAAATTACTCACGCCGATTCTGAGCTTAGTCCCATGTGATTAATTTGGCGTAACCTTTCAGAAACACATGGGACTTAGCTCAGAACCGGCGCGAGTAATTTTGTAAAAGGAGAGGTAATCAGTTTTAAAGGTACTTCAGATTCGTCAAATCAGATGCGCGGCGCCATCTTAAGTACACGTTGCGCACGGTGCGTGATGCACGTTAGCTCAGTGTCATGCGGTGCGCGCAAACTGGCCCAGTTCAAAATGGCGACCCGCTGTGTAGCATCCCCACGCTTGATGCCCTTTAAATGAAAGCATACCCATACAAGATTACCTTGGGCTTATTCATATGGATATATGTTGCTTTGGTATTCATTTATATTCCCAAAATATGTTTTTGGGGATCATTTGCCGATCCGATCTTCCGATTTTTTCTGCATGATCGGCAATCGGCAAAAACGGTCCGATCATGTATGATTGGATCGTGATCGGCATGCCGATCCGATGATCGGTTACAGCACTAAGAAAGACATGTAAATATTATCCTCAATTTGGTTGCCTAACCAGGGAAGACAAATCTTTGTTTTAAAATGAAATTATGTTGGCCCAAAGATAATAAGATAATGCCGGTAAATATGACTATGTACAGTATGTGTACATACACTGGATCAATGTTTAGATTAATTAGTAGAATGCTGTGCACATGTTACAATTTTAATGAAATGCCCTTGATGCTCGTACATGTGCATCCATATTTATACACTCTAAAAAATAATTAAATTAATTCAAATTCAACCTGCCCTTGTAACATTACATCATACCATACCAAGGTCATACAAATTGTGGATCCATGTGAAATATTCTCTAGAGTTATTTCTGAAATGTATCTATTTATATATCATTTTATGCCAGGCCTGTTTTATGCTAATATACTAATAATTATTTAGTAGTCGTACTAGAAACGTTAATTCATGAATAGGTCATTAGTGCTAATTAATGGATAATGTATTATGCACTATGAAGTGTTTTTAGTTTTAGTTTTTGAATGAATGCAAGTTCAACAAGTAGCCCCTGAATTTGCTTATTTTTCCCCTGCTAACAGTTAATGAGTGAACGTAATTATATTCAGAAATAATTCATCTGGATATCATAGAGGTGTGAACAAAATAAAATAAATCGGGGCTCAGGGCGAACCAAATTAAAGGAGTGCTAAGGGCGATTTATCTCCCAAAATGCCCAAAAGAGCCCAGGTTATTTAAAATAGAACTGCATTGCATTGCAAATTTCAGAGTGCAATTTTCCAGTCAAAATTTATGCTTGAAAAGTAGCTCTAGAAAATAAAATGTGATTTTGTTTTCCCTTTAAGAGAGGTTTTTAAATAAACTAAAAATTGTGAACTGAATTTCTGTCCAGTCATGCTTGCCCTGTCTGGTATCCCCCTGTCTGGGTCACCCCAGAAGGAAGCTTCCTCTTGTTCAACTCAATTACCTCCCAGCCCCCTCACCCCCCTCACCCCCCTCACCCCCACTCGAGGAGAACCAATAGAACAACATCAGTAATTTGATTTGGCGTAGGTAATGAAAGTGGAATCCCCCCTTTCGTTTCTGGTCTGACTGTAAGTGAGTTGAGATGCGCTGCCAGAGTCTGCAAAGTCTGTACCTGATTGCGGGAGCTACCTACCAACTCCATGAATCATGCCGTCAAATGGAGTGTGGGGATGAAAAATTAGATCACTGATGGATGTCCCACTTAACCATGCCAGAGTCCTACCCACCCCCACCCTCGGTTGCCATGCCATGTGCCTTTCTTTGTTCATAATGTCACCCTTTTTGTAATTTCTGAGCATTATTGTAGCATATATTGGGTATGACACATTTCATTTGGCAGAATGAACTTGCGATGGAGATCCCACTCTTCATACTTTTTTTTATGTGTGTGGATGTAAATACATGTATGTAGAACATGGCCTGGGTTATCAAATTCACTATTCACAGTTCCATATTCAGGATTTGGAAATTTGTTTGTAAATTTATAATGTTATGTTCATCAATTGCTCAGGCAAGGCCTAGTTGAAAGTGAATTGAATTGACTAGAATTGATTTTACATTAATTTGCATAAAAACAGTACACAGACAATTTACCAACAATTTTATAAATCAAATTCTTATTATAGTATTGATCTTTGTCATGTTGAAGTATGATCAAAGCACAGGTACAAAAGAAAACAAAATGTTGTTTAATCATAAATTATATGTGGCTCTGTAATTTGTTTTCTCAACTTCTGGGTAACTTTACGATACTTGATAGGCAAATACAAAACCAATTTAAATATCCATTATTTAGACAGAAGATTTTATAAAATGGAAAATTATGCATCGGATAGATAGGTCTACAGACAAGAAGGTCAGGTATGCGATTACTGGAGACCACACTCATGATAATTTACCCTGGAGGCAACATCAAACCACCATAACGAGCCATTGTGGGTGGAATTTATTTTAGAAACCATGTGTTCATAGAGCCATTAGTATTCGGAACATTAGTGAATCATACAATATATTGGGATACTGTATTACAAGTACATACTGTACATACTGTACATGTTGACATGCATGCACAGAATATCAAAGGGCATTATTTATGTACACGTACAAAATGATGTAACGGGGAAAATTACTTTATTTTCTGGGGCTAAACTTACATGCTTTGAAGCATTGAAATATATTACGTAGTGCTCTAAAATGTATTTCGCACTATATATTGAATTAATGGGATTAAGAAAATACTGCTGAAAACTGCTTACATGTATCTACTAAATATTGATCACCAGTGTTATAAAACGAAATTTGTGTAAAGCCTAGCTTTCAATCATAGCAGGATCTTCGTCAGGGCAACAACTAATGGGTTCTTTTTTTTACATAATTGTGGCTAATTCATGTGAGCCCATCTGTATAGTACCGTATTCTTCCTACTGTGTTGTATTACTTGTACACATGGGTTTAAAATTGGCCTGCTGGCCGCTACCTTGTGTTTGTTTAAAATTTACAGCTAACTATAATAGCCATGATACCACTGAAATTATGAAAAAGAGGTTAATAAAACAAGTTTGCAAACCCTTGCCTAATAGTTTTGTATTTAAAATGAATAAAGAGAAGCTGAACACCGTCAGTCAAAACACATGTTAGTGGTCTTAATAACATTGGTTATTTCCATTATAAGTGATACCCAAGAATAAATAAACAACATGTAGATGTGACAGGAATTATTACCATAAGCCAAACAAATTAGCATTTAGATTTTCTTTAAAGGGATCTACAATTCTACATGTACTTAACATTGTCAAAATCCACAAATCTTACCACTCCAGTGGTTCATTCATACCTTGTTGTATTGTATTACCTAGCTATAGAAGTGCGGAACAGGTTTTTTTCTCTTCAAATTCTTCATATTTAGTGTTCAGATGTTTAAATAAATCCACTGGAAAGTTAAGGCTGTGTACAAAGTGTGTGCAATGAGTTAGCAAAAATTTACATTTTTGCTAAAGTCTATATATTATCCATTTAACATGAAATTTTCACACATTACTCAGTGTACATATCAGAATTACAGAAATACATACTTTATCAACCATTTGTCAGTTTTCTGCAAATGTCGACAAAGTTTCTAGATCCCTTTAAGTTTGACATGTTCCTGATACATGGTGCTGTACTGTATGGGGCCATCTACAAAGTACGTATGCAGAGGGGGGGGGGGGGGGGGGGGGAGGGTTAAAGCTGATGCGTACGCTCCATTCAACCACGTGTATAAAAAGTGCGTACAGGGGGGGGGGGGGGGGGGGTTAATTTCGGACGTATTGCTGCATGGAAATAACAGTGTCATGGCAAAGCATGCATGATCGTGGTAAAAGGATGCGCTCACCCATGCATAGAGCAAGGTTTTGTTACAGTGGGTGTGGCATTGTTTGCCAAATTTACAGTCAAACTCTCTTGCCTAAATGGCAAATTTAAAGGAAATATTGGGTGTTTGTTCTTCTTATTGACTTTTATCTTTCTTTGTATGCTAAATCATATCAGTATCACATGTAAAAGTTTTGTGGCATTTTAAAATTTGTATTTATTTATTTATTTATTTTTATTTTTAATTTTTTGGGGGGGCATAAGTTTAAATGTGAACATCGATGCCCTGAACTTAAAATCCACACTATACAAATATTTATATCCTTCTGTGTATTGAAAACTTGCGGTTTTATTACAAGGTATTAATATTATTCTAGATAAGAATGTTATGGTGTTCACAACAACATTGATCATGGACATTGTATGATGATAATGGTTTTGAGGCCAATTATTTCTGAATGAAATTGTAATTCTGCCGAGTTGTAGAATCAACATTATCATTAACAAAGCTACATGAAGGACTGCAATGTATGAAGGTGATTTCATATCCACCACAGAGGATCATGATGTAGTGTTAACCCAGTGAGCATTGGTTTAGAATGAGGAAGTGCAAGTGCATGACATTATGAATTATGTGGACAACTGTACTTGGGTCACACATTTTCCTAAAATTGAACAACAAATCTTCCAGAATATACAATATTATATGTTGTATGCCTCCGTCAACGAAGTGGCCGGAGGCATTATGTCATTTTATTCCGAGTATAAACATTACTAGTAATAATATTTGTGAATGATACTAGGACTGAGACTGGTTAAAAATAGAGGATAAGGAATTGATGTGAACTACATTGTAAATGATTACAGTTTAAAAAACACAGTCAAACCTGTCAGTTTTTCATTACCTAACAACAAAATTATTTTGTGCAGCCGCCCTCTATACCAAAATTCAACTATCCCTTTAAGTGCTTGATGCAAGAATCACTTTCTCCAAAAGCAAACCATTCAATTTCAAAGTTTAAGGGATCTTGGCGTAAATCCTACATGGTAAAATCAGAGCGGGGGAAAGAAAATGGCAAAGATGCTTCAAGGATGGATGATGGCGTCTGGGAGGATATGAGACAAGGGATGATGATAGTGGTGATGACGTTGATGATGACTCCATTAGCATGGAATGAGAGACATGAAGCCCCGTGAGACGGGCAACCTTTCAATTTAATGGTGTCATAGCGCAGCATTTTCCTGACTTGATCCAACATGGATGAATCATAATACATTATACATAGTTTCTTGTTTTACAATGTATGTCATGTCATATAAAGTTGTTATAAAGTACATTATGATTGTAAAATGGGAAAAAGCAGTACAGTGTTTTTTTTTTATTACACCATATGAAATAGTTGTTGATGATCTCTCTATTTAATCATTATTTTAACAAAACATCACATGTATGCACAATTTTGTATGAAAAATGGTTGAAACCAATGTGTTTTTAGAGAGCACCCTCTTGTGTTTTAATGGCTCTTTTTGAATAATAACAGGATTTTTTCTTTGTTGTTTGTAAAGTTATACCTTCCAAGCATTATACCTATTAGTTTGTAATGTTCTTGTGCAGTTTTTGGTCGCTAAAGATCAGTCTTACCAAAACTCCTTTAACTTGCTCAAAAAATTTGTTTTCATATGTTTTACAAAATTCCTCAAAACATGTCTCTGCCAGGGGATTTTTTGTTGTAGACAAAATATCAGGAATGAGATATGTGCGGAAGTTGTTGAGTGAGTGAGTAATTAGTGTTAACAGCAGGTATGTGCTTATAGTACAGTAGGGAGGCAGGAAATGCAGGAATGAATAGCCTCATCGCATTAGGACGTCACTGTATGAGGACAAACTTGGGATCAACATAGTGTAATGATTGGAAATGAGCGGAATTGGCACCTTGAGACAGACAATAGCAATGCAAGGCCATTGGATAGATCTATTTTAATGACCTTATAAACACAAGTAGTTTATGCTGTAAATTGTTATTTCTAACTTTCTGTCCAACATTTTGTGTAAATTTGTAGATCAAATGATTGTCCTTAAAGGGATAGTTGAGTTCTGGTAAAGAGAGTACAGTTTTGGTCAAACATTTAGTAACCAAACCCTGCACCATTACATTACAAACTAATAGTTATAACTCCACCATGCTCGAAAGGAATACTAACTTACAAATGACTAAGTAAAAAGGCTGTTATCATTCAAAAAGAGCCGTTAAAACTCAAGAGGGCGCTCTTTAAACACTCATCGGTTTCAACCATTTTAAATAACATTGTGCATGTGGTGTTTTGTTGAAATAGTGATTAGATAGAGAAAAAATCAACAACTATTAAAAAACCTCTTTTGTAAATTTTGTAAAAGAGGAAGCATTAAAACAAATAATTTAACGGCTGGTTCAAAATTATTAAATAAATGTGGGGCCCCACAATTATTACAAATGGTTATGTTTTTGGATATTTCAGCCATTTCTGAACCGATTTTGATCAAATAAAGTTTATTCTGTCATTAAAATTGTATGCTCTTTCGAATTTGACACTCAGTTTTTCATTATCTCGCAACAAAATTATTTTATATTGCGCCCTCTATACCAAAACTCAACTATCCCTTTAAAACATGTTTAAAGGGATAGATATATAGTACAGGTCTACGTTGAAATGCCAAAACTTAAAAATGATTGATAAAATGTGAATTTTTGTGATCTTTTATGTGTAGAAATTCCATAAAATATGGCCAAGTCATGAGCGAAGTAGCGAAACTTTGTTGAAATGCATGCAGTATAAATATTGTCAATGGTACACATTTGTGTTGGCCAGGGGTAATAAATAGTATGTATGCACTGTAAGTTAACCTTACAAATTTCAAAATACAAGTAGAAAATTTCATACACTATTTTGGGGTTGGCACCTCGTTTCCTGCTCTTCCAGATGTTGTATGATTTTGTGCTGAAATTGCCAGAAGTCAAATATCTTAGCAGATGATTATAATATTACGTGCATACATATGGTTGCTCTGGTATGCTCCGAACATGTGTTATGAGTGGATTGCACAATTTGTGTGGTGAAGCATGCTCTGTAGGGGTCTGGGAACAATTAATTACTTTTGTTTATGTTTTCTTTTGTTTATAGTTCACGGGGTAATGGAGTGGATTGTATGATTGCATACATGTACATGCATGAGTCATGGTTTTTATGCCTACTGCACTTGAGTAATTTATGGGAGTGGGGGTGGGGGAAGAGACCATTGTATAATAACACACATCCTTTAATTGTAATGTTGTAACATATTGTCAACTCAACACTAGAGTTAAATGTTTCTACTATCCAACAAAATAATACCTGTAATCACCCTTTTTGTCTCCTTAATGTGATTAATTTGTCCAAATCACTGTTTTCTTATTGGCACACTTTCATTTTGCTTTTAAGTGATCCATTAACTTTGTCAAATTCAATCAAAATCATTTAGAGCTCTTGTACCTTTTTGTTTGGCTAATGGTAACAGAAGAATGAAATGGGTTTTGTTTTGTCTAATATCGCCATAATTATGGAGGTATTTATGATTGAATTGAAAAAGCGTTTCAGAACGCTTTTTGATTTTAGTCTAAATTAATGGGAAGTAGGTGATAAAATCTGACATAAATTTTCACCTTTTCACTCTAGGTAAACAGTGATCACTCATTATTCAGAAGAACCATGATATTGGTATATGATTGAATTCTCGAATCTATCACCTTTGGAATAATCTTAATATGAAGTTAGTTGATCACTTAAAAAAAAATAATATGATCAGGGCTCAAAATTGCCACTGCCCCCAAAATTAGCTTTGGGCCACCAACATTTCATCAATGCCAAATATTATTTGCCAAACGGAACAGCCAAAATTAAAAGGCGGTTTAAAAGTTTTTGTCGAGCCCACCATACATGAAGGTGGAGGGAGACTAAGGGATCCAAATTGCGTCCGTCCGTTCGTCCGTCCGTGACGCTTACAAAAATTTGAATAACTTTCCAACCCTGCATCCGTTTGTAACCAAACTTGATTAGTAGATGCCCTATATCGGCCTACATGATATGCTGGGGTCAAAGGTCACATAAGTAGGTCAAAGGTCAATTGAGGTCAAATGTGAAAGTTTTGGGGTAAGAGTCTATTAGGGTCGATAACTTTCCAACCTGCATCTGTTTGTAACCAAACTTGATTGGTAGATGCCCTATATTGGCTCCATGATATGCTGGGGTCAAAGGTCACAGGTCAAATGTGAAAGTTTTGGGGTAAGAGTCTATTAGGGTTGATAACTGAACCCTGGATCTGTTTGTAACCAAACTTGATTGGTAGATGCCCTATATCGGCCTACATGATATGCTGGGGTCAAAGGTCACATAAGTAGGTCAAAGGTCAATTGAGGTCAAATGTGAAAGTTTTGGGGTAAGAGTCTATTAGGGTTGATAACTTTCCAACCCTGCATCTGTTTGTAACCAAACTCGATTGGTAGATGCCCTACATTGGCCTCCATGATATTCTGGGGTCAAAGGTCACATATGTAGGTCAAAGGTCAAATGAGGTAAAATTTGAAAGTTTACCTGCAAGACTCTATAATGGTCGATAACTTTCCAACCCTGCATCTGTTTGTAACCAAACTTCATTGGCATGAATGCGCACAATTGGGCGAGACACATTACGGCTATCGCCTTGTCTTGATATAGGGCCACATTATCAAATTTGTGCAATTTGGATTTTACTAATATCCCAACCAGGCCACCACAAACAATACATTTCTAGCATTGTCTTATGTGATGTAATTATTTCTTTCTTCCTAGCCCTTGATATGAGGGCAGAGGTCAAACAGGAGCTTATTTATCAGGAGTACCACCAAAAATTGAATAGTCTTGCTTGGACTCAGCACACCAGGCCTTGAGGATAAATGTTAATTCTAGCATTGTTTTAATAAAATTGTGTAATATTTTCTTTTCTTCTTCCAGAAATAAGGCAACACCTGAGCGAGCAGTTGAAGGCCCTCGATACGAGGGCAGAGGTTCAGAGGGAGCTGATCACAGATTATCAGGATTACTTTCGCCAAAGAGCCGATGTGGAGACGCAGTATGCCAAAGATCTTGAGAAGTTACACGACCGGACTGTACGGAAACAGAGGCAATCTCAGTCACAGTAAGTTTGGAGATGAAAAACAGTGCTCGTCTGAAATGAAAATTAAACATTTATAATCATTGAATCAATAGATCTACACTTTGACTTTGAGTGGACATTATATATTGTACAGTTTGTTAAACTAGCAATTGTTTCAACAATGGCTAGTTTTTAACAAGTGATGCCTTCTAGGGGTAAGCTCAAAACCATTTTAACCTTAAAGTTTTTCTTCAAAGAAAAACCAATATTAGCCAAATTATATTTTTACAGAAAGTTGAAATCATACAGAATATGAAAATGTTACTTTCCAAGTACTCGCACATCCAAAAATTGAAAAAAAATCAAAATAGTAAACACTGCCTCAAAACCCCCAATCCAGCGACGAGCGGAGTCAGTAACTGTGTGTGTTGTACTGATGTAATGAAAGGGGTTATCCAATAGGAAGCTTCGGTATCTACCACATAATATACCGGAATTACACCCCTTTATACCGATGATTCCGTGGTTGTTAACTATTTTCTGTACAATTATGGTGGTTTAAAATTTGTGAACTAATGAAACAACAACTTATATTCGTTGTAAAGTTATTCTTTTATTCATTAATGTGTCTGATAAAGTAAAAATAGGTAAATGAATCACCTAGTCTGCGAGTGGAATCATACTCTGTGCGGTGCGACGTGCGGCGGCATGCATGATATGTGCAGAGCCTCGACCGTGCGCGTACGGTGGACAATGCATGCAACAGCGGTTAGTGTATGTAGCTCGCTTCAGTTCAGCTCGCGCTAGATTATCAGCGCATTTTTCTTGCTGTTTTTGCAGGCAATTGTTCTCGTATTTGTTTCAAAAGCCTTACAAACATGTAAGTAAAATAAGAGATAATAAGTAATAATCTTGCATTTTCGTTCCTGTTCGGAACTTTTTAAAAGTGCAATTACTTACAAGGCAGTCATGGCAGTTGGCGCGGCAGCTAGCTAGGTAGCTAGAGCACAACCTGTCTCGCGGGGCGGGGCCGCTGAAACTCTAGTGCGTGTTCCGTATCATTCAACTGACGGGCATTTTTTTTTCCGAGGCACGTTCAATTTGCGTCTCTCAATTTGTCAAACAAATCTATAATTTTGCGAAAATAACCACTGTACTTTTACACTAACATTGGGCAATTTTCTAGATTGTTTTTTTTTTCATTTCCGATGTTGCAAAACGAGCGAGCGATGGTTGTTGTAAACAAAATATTGCACGCAAACTGATGTATACCGCGGCGATCGCGCATGCGCAATTGATATAGCAGAGAATTCATCCCCTTGTCATACGTCATCGACCTAAGCGGCGAGATCGGGGTGAATTTGGGCCTGGTTTGGAGGGTGAATTTTTCTTATTTTCAATTTCGATAAAAAAATATTTTTAAAAATTCAACAAATTTGAATTTCTCGAGGCTTGTTTTAAAGTACAAGATAACCTTCACAATCATACCAAATTCGACTCAATTTATAATCAATGAAGAAAATCTTTAATATGACTTCTGTGATACACATACAATGGATTATTGTGGTTTTGAGCTTGCTCAGTCACAGTAAAATCAATTTTTAAGTTGTATGCATTTGGTGCTATACATACAGTACCTCAGTCACAATATAGTGTAAGTGCAGAGTAGGATCAATATTTTATCATTGCAAAAGTAAATATGAAAATTCACACATATATGTGCGTGATGGCAAAATCAGACCGCTAGAGTCCTTGAACATCTGTAAAAATGATAATTAGCTTGGTCTGAGGTGATTAAGAAGTCATCGCGGCAGCCTCAAGAAGGATTCCCCCCTACTCGGCCAGCTGTCAGCAGAGACGAAGTCTGAATAGTCGATCTCATCTGTGCCGCTAGGGAGGAGGGGTCCAGTGGTCGGCACTCCTTGCCTCGGAAGAGTAATTATTAAACCACCTTATTTCAAACAAGAAAACAAATTCATAATTTGAACATGTGTGTGATGAACCTTGTGATGTTGTTATTTTTAGAATCAAGGACATACCCTGTGCAATTTGTTTTTTTTTACTTCCCCAAGTAGTGAATGGGGATTTCTGAGTTCATATAATGGCTGTTGTGATGACAAGTGATATCATTCAGATTTAATGTCTGGAGTTGAACAACATATTGTTGTTTCTTCTTGAGGTACCAGTGCTATTTTTAGATTTTGGGAAAATAGGACACCCTATTTGAACAGGTAGACGTAGTGCAAGAGAACTTTTAGAATTAACACAGAACAAAGAATGAAAAAAGAAGAATAATCTCAAAATTCTAAATTGAAAGTACAAAATATGGACAAACTACCTCGTTAACATAGTAAAAACAAAATATGACTGTATTATTTACAGAATTTCAGAAATCCTCCCCACCAAAAGCCAATGAGAACAAAATTACTCAGAAGAGAGCGGTAATGCCTGTAATAATGCCGAATTGAAGCTGAGCTATCGCTGTAAAATTGTGTTTGTCTAAAGTTGTGTTTTGATTTCATGATACAGTATATATGAATAAACATATCCCTGGAGGTTTCATTTCCTTATTTGGTGTGGGCATTAGCGCCGAGGGAGTTTCATTCATATCGTTTTACAATGCCGTAGGAATGGATGCTAAGAAGGAAACTACCGAGTATATTTTACTGCACATGAGCTGCAGCCTGCGTGGAGATCTCCCACCAGTATTTATTCACCCACCCACCGTTTTCGGTAGTCTCGGAATTCCAAGTGATTATTTTAGCTCTTATTTCCCCCTCCTGCATACATTTCTTGCAAACTCATTTTCAATTTCATCTCGCTCAAACCTCCTCCTCTTTCTCCTCTCTTACAATCAGACATGCAGCCCTTATCATATTCTATTTTGATAGGCATGTTTTTTTTAATAAAATCATGATTGATCAAATAGGAGGCACAATATTTGGTTTTATTTGGCTAATAGAATGTTTGAAATAAATCACTAAATTTCAGTAAATTTTGGTAGTCTTGGAATTCCAAGTGATTATTTTGGCTCTGATTTCCCCCTCCTGCATGAATTTCCTGCGAACCCATTTTCAATTTCATCTCGCTCAAACCTCCTCCTATTTCTCCATTAAATTTGTGTTTTTTATTTGGCTACTAGAATGAAATACTTTGAAATAAATTACTAAATTCTTTCATAAAAAAAAAACATACACATATACATTTTAATTTGAGAAATAAATTTGCTTTCATACACGTACTCGTGAGTTAATTAAAAGTAATTCGTTGGATATCTTAAGTATTATTTTCCAATTTCAAGCATCGCAGAACACCTGTTTTTGAGAAGGAAATAAGATTCGAAACCCATTTTAAAAATCTAAAGATGGTATTTTAATTTTTTATCAAATTGCGATAATGATACTTCCAATAATAACTCTCAGTTTCATAGTGTAGCCTCTGAAATACTAAATTTTAAATTGTTCACCCAAGTTGACCTGTGTAGACCTGATATTCATGAACAGAGATATATCTGTATACTGTCTGTATTGTTTAAATTTGATCAAATGAATTAATGCAGCAAGTAGGCATAGTGTATGATATGGTTTAGTTTTATATAACAAATTTGTAAATTTGTTAGTCTCTCTCTCTCCCCCGTTTCTATTTTTTTTTTTGTATTTTGGTGGGCTATTGCTTACCATAATTCTGCCATAACCATTTAGAAGAGTATCCATTCGAGATGCAGATAGTAATATTATGAAAACAGTTGTAGAGAGGGTCTGAGGGTGGCGTTCAGTCTCGCGCAGTATTGCCTACCGGTGGATGGTGTACGTTCAGCTGTGCCAATATGATGGCTAATGTATTACAGTTGTACTTAACCCCCTGAGTATCAAGCGATACAAAGACCATTTATTTGGCAACCTGATAATGTGAAATCGTCGGGTGAGGGTGAGAAGGCGTTAAGTAGATTTGTTGCTAAAATGAGTTACGCATACAATCTTGTAGGTCGGAGCCTCCTATGTGATGCAAAGTTGTCATATCATTATTTGGGGATCATTCCACAAATGGAATTAATTTTTAACTTTAAGGGGCTACTTTTCCAATCTGATAGATATCCAGAAATGTTTCACATAATACCCTATAGATGGTAATTTTAGGGGCTACCTACTGATATCAGGGGGCTATTTTGAAAATTAGGAGACAAAATCGCCCTCAGCCCCCGTATATTTCCCGACTGTGCCATGTGAATGCGAAAGGGGACATAACATGATGCACTACTTAACCCCCTGTGTATCAAGCGATACAAAGGCCATTAATTCAGCATCCTGATAATGTGAAATGGTAATGAGTGGATTGTGCTGTGTAAATGTGAAAGTGAACATAACGTGATGCAATTCTCAAGTCTTAACCCCCTGAGCATCAAGCAATACAAAGGCCATTTATTTAGCACGCTGATAATGTGAAATGGTAAGAAGTGGACTGTGCCATGTGAATGCGAAAGCCGAAAGGGGACATTGTGTGATGTACTACTTAACCCCCTGTGTATCAAGCAATACACAGGCCATTAATTCAGCATCCTGATAATGTGAAATCAAATGCTAATGAGTGGATTGTGCAATGTAAATGCGAAAGGGGACATAACGAGATGCATTTCTTCAGTCTTAACCCCCTGAGCATCAAGCAATACAAAACCCACTCAGAAAGGTGATAATGTGAAATGGTGATGAATGGACTGTATACCATGTGAATACAAAAGGGAACATAACGTGATGCATTTCTCCATTCTTAACCCCCTGAGCATCAAGCAATACAAAGGCCATTCATTCAGCATCCTGATAATGTGAAATGGAAATGAGTGGATTGTGCCATGTGAATGCGAAAGGGGACACATAACGTGATGTATTACTTAACCCCCTGTGTATCAAGCGATTCAAAGGCCATTCATTCAGCACGCTGATAATATGAAATGGTAATGAGTGGACTGTGCCATGTTGCGTATATAAATGCTAATGGGGACATAACGTGATGTATTTCTTAAAGTGAGGCCTGTAAAGTGTCTAACTCCACGAAAATTACTTGGAGCTTCCTTGTTTCTCTTCTACCGTATTGTTTAGCTTATGGTAAGAGAAGAATAAAATAGGGTTAGATTTTTTCAAATGCCCCTTTAGTATGACGATATCTTATCATTCAGCTCAAAAGCGTTAATTAACGGTCATAAACCTCATAGACGTCCGTTGTAAAAATTGACGCATACTTTTCGCTTTTTTAACCCGGAAAGCAGTGCTCTTTTTCAATGAAACTTTCACACATCATTCGGACATATCTTACAATGATGTTGGTACAGGATTGAAGTCTCAAATGTCATTTTGGGCAATATCTGACACTTTACAGGTGCACCTTTAAGTGTTAACCCCCTGAGTATCAAGCAATACAAAGGCCATTCATTTAGCACGATGATAATGTGAAATGGTAAGGAGTGGACTGTGCCATGTGAATACGAAAGCCGAAAGGGGTCATCACGTGATGGGAATAAGTGTAGACCCACCACTCGAGGAGCCCCCAGTTATAAATTACATCTGTGAGGCCATTGCATGCATGCTAATGCGAGCATCAAGTGGCAATGAAATAGTATTGGCAGGCCAGTTCCATATCCTGCCATGATGTAGTTTACTAATTTTAGGGCATGCAAATTATGTTTGGAGTGAGCGTGAGACAAAGATATATGAAGAATATCTTCAGTGAAAATGTATTTTGCTAATTTTATGTGCATTGCATGCACATTTTCTTTGGAGTGAGCTAGAGACATAGATTTACAAGCAATATATTCAGTGAAAATGTGTAATGAAACCAAATTTTGTTTTTAGTGAGCATGTATTGACCAAATCTAATAGAGTGGTGAAGTGTGACGTCATACAAAATCTATTTTCAGAATTTTCAAATTTGAACTTCATTTCCCGAAAGAGCATCAAAAATAATGTCCAAATATCGAAAATCAATTGAATATGTTTAAGTATTGGCCGAGATATGCCCATCCGAATTAATTTTACTTCAATGGGCAATCAGTAACTGATTGCCTCTTGGAAAAAAAATAATTCGGATCTGCATATCTCAGCCAATACTTTACATATTCAATTGACTTTCAATATTTGGACATTATTTTTGATGCTCTTTCGGAAAATGAAGTTCAAATTGAGAAATTCTAAAAATAGATTTTTATGACGTCATAGCTTCTGTACTCTATTTCGCTTTGCACCCAATACAAAAAACACCATTCTATTATGTGTGAAAAAGGGGAAATGTAAGGTCTTTCTCCTTGTACATTGCTCAAATGTAGGACTACCAAACCACAAATATGTGGGCAATGATGGCAATCGTTCTTGATGGGTTAAGTGTGTGGTATTGCTATTGCTCAATGGCAAGTGTTGACTATCTGGTACAAATCATTTTAAATCAGAGCTATGAAATAACTTTATTTGCCATCTTTGTAAAACATATTGTATTTACTTTGTACTGGTACAAGTCATTTAGAAACAGAGCGCTGAAATAAATGTTTGACCTGTACCTTTAGTTGTAATTGACTTTGTACTGGTATCATTTAAAAGCAGAGAGCTCTGCATCAATTGCAGATTTTCTTTAGTTGTCCTCATAATTAAAATATATTGTAGTGACTTTCTACTGGTATGATGTTTTAAAAGTATTAACTTTGTTTTATTGTTAATTTCATTTTCCAGACGAGAAAAAGACCCCACCCCACCATGTCCCCAGATGTGCTGGAATCTCCTGCTACACATGAACAAAAATCAACTGCAAATCATTGTCTGTTTTCTTATTGCCTAAACTAGGTGTAAGATAATTTTATTGTTAATTTCATTTTCCAGACGAGAAAAAGATGCCACCCCTCCATGTCCACAGATGTGTTGGAATCTCCTGCTGGACATGACCAAGAACCACTGTAGGCAGCACACGACGCTAAGTCAGGTCTTCTCCTTCAATATGGCCAACAAGTTTGGTGTCATGCGGGATGAACTGGACAACGTCTACAGAAAGGTAAGGATAGTACTTGAAATACAGTGCAGTGCTAGATATAAGCAAAGGCCGGTTGGCCGAAGGTGCAACTAATGATTAACTTCTGGCCACCAAAATTCAATGATACAAAGTTCTGCAGACCCGAATGAGCAAGCAAATATAACAGAATTTGTAATGTTTTTGGCCCCCAGATACAGATTTCAGGCTACTAAATTTAAACTAGGCATGAAATTTTATTTCTAGCATTGAATATGTCAGTCATATTCTAGGCAACAACTTTGTGATCGAAGAGCAGATCAATTGATAGTTTGTTTGTCTGTCTCTGTGTGTTGGTTTGTTTCTATGTATTGTGTGTGTGTGTGCTCAGGTGATAACACTGATTATGAATATAGTGATGTAGCATTGTAAGTTAGTGCCGCATTAAAATTCAAACATTTTATCGTCAAGTAATTGCTTGACAATTAATGTTCAGAATAAAAATATGAAAGCCCAAACCTTAAAAAACAATGACGAAGAAAAGAAAACAATACTGGGAGGAGTATATTTAGTAAAATCTTCAATAATTTATTATTTAAAGCATTACAAATACATCGCCTAACCCACATTGCAAAGTATTGCAACACATCTTTGATTGAATGCCAAGTAAGTGCACATTATTAGTAAAGAGACAGTTTTAAGTATCTAGAGCTTTCAAGTCTTACAGTCATAAATTAAGTTTCAGTTGTGATTTTGTATTTTTGATTTACAATGTACATTGTGATACAATTTTATTGAGAAGTTGGTGGGATAAAATGGATGGGTATCACAGAACAGAACCATGTTTTATGAGCATCATCAAAGAGCATTTTCCCTTTCTAAATATGAGTCAATAAATCACGGTATACAAGCTACATATTATGTACAGGTATAGATTCAGAAAGCTCAAGCTAAACATGTTTTAAAGGTACTTCAGATTCGTCAAATCAGATGCGCGGCGCCATCTTAAGTACATCTGAAGCCTTTTAAATATATCTATAGATTCCAATTCTGTCTATACATATCAGGTGGTCATGATTTACAGTCATAAATAATCTGCTCAACAAACACAACAGTTGTTTACCAGGTAAAACCTACTGTATGTACTTTATTAGCACCGTGTTGTAGTTCTAAAAAGAACTATTGAAAAAGAGTTATAGGAGTGGATAGATCTACAATGTATGAGGAAACGGTTATTCATATCTTTTGCAAAAATATTAGTATTGTTGCCTGGAATATGATATTGATATGAGAGTCCTTCTAGCACACACAACATACATGTAGCCTTCCAGTGCTCGCCCTTAGCAGTGGCCCGGGTGCCAATGGCCACCTGAAATTTAATTTGGCCAATAGAAATAAGCTAGCAACTCTGTATTGGCCACTAAGCCCTTGCCTACAAATCCTACAATAGATCAGACTCAAGTTTAAATAGATCACTCTATTTGAGTCTATTTGGGGAGGATACATATAATGCAGACTCGCCTATGATGGGGGGTCACTAAGACCCCGTTTACAGTGAGCAAAAGGCCAGGCCAGGCCGCGGCCAGGCCGCGGCCTGGCCCCGCACTGTAAACGCACCGGGGCCAATTGCGCGGCCAATTGCGAGGCCAAACTGGCAGCGCATTTGGACCAGCTCTGGAGGTAGTCTCGGCCTCGGCCTGGCCCGGCCTTTTCTCACTGTAAACGCACCGGGGCCAATTGCGCGGCCAATTGCGGGGCCAACTGTTACCCCGGAAGTGAAAGGATCATTACGTCATAGGATAATGACGCCGTACCATAACAATCGAACCCACGCTTTCATGGTATTTTCTTCGGTGTGTCATTTAACATGCATAAACATAGGGAATTGGGGAAAAGATTCATTGGAAATATCCCGCGCAGCGCGCGACCGGATCTACACTGTGACCCCCGGCGCGCCCCCCAAAATAATCGTTTGTTTACATGCAGAGCGCCACTACGACAAAATATTGGAAGGTTACAATGTAGGCCGCGGCCTGGCCTCGCACTGTAAACGCACAAAATTGCGGGGCCAACTCGGCCGCGGCCTGGCCCGGGCCTGGCCCGGCCCTGCCTTTTTCTCACTGTAAACGGGGTCCTAGATATTGTGATCTACTTTATAAATATACTGCAGGAGGATGACTGGATAAATCAAACATTATTTTCAGGGTTGCTTTACAAGCAGCTTGCATTATTAGATAAGCAATAAGCATGACATTTATTTGATCATGTATTGGCTCACATTGTTATAATACAAGTTTATAATGATACAATGTGTATATCATGTACTGTATGCTTTAAGCAAACTTTCAAAGTAGAACCAAAGAGAGCAGGAAGGTAGCCTTTCAGACTTCGCCTCGTTTTATGGAAGTAACATAGCTTCCTATTTTTGTTTTCATCATGTATCATGTATTGTATTATAATGTTGTCATGCATAGGACATGTGAAAGAGGTTCACTCAAATTCAGATCACACCTACGTTTATAAAGCTGCAGTAAAACCTGTGTATAGTGACCGTCTGGGGAATGAGTAAAGTGGCCACTGTAGACAGGTGATCTCTACAGACAGCTTCCATAACATTGGTTTCCCTGCAGGGGATCACTTTCGTATGGTGGCCACTGTTGGCAGGTTGGCTGCTATAGACAGGTGGCTGCTATTTATAAAGACATGTTTGACTAGTATATTTGTAACTAAGCCTGGGTCGGAACGGACGGAATACCGGAATCCGTCCAGTGTGTGCGTGTTCCGGTACTGTTTTCTCCATTCCGGTATTCCGATGAAAATCACGGAAAACCTCTTTTTCCTCAAAAATTCATATTTTGTAGTAGAAAACTAACAGAAGAAAACAAATGACAAAAAAGTACAAGAAAGACGATGTCGAATGCAACTTACAACGACAAGAAATCCGCTGCGTTTATATGAAACCCGATCTAACGATCGACTAGGCTAGCTACCCCGGCGCGCCCCGCACAGTCATGCAGCTGCTAGCGCTATCAGTCAGAGCTAGCTAGCTAGCTGCGCCGTACCATATATGTCATCAAACGTTTCTCAAACGTTGACATATCCAGTCCGCCCTCTATCGATATCGGTACTAATAATGCTCCGACACAGCCCGCCATATCACTGGTATACTTTGTGTGTAGGTTATGGGTCTATTTTTATTGCGCGAGATCGATCCGCCGGGAATTGGGGAAATCCCCAGCGGATGGATCTCGCGTAGGACAATAGACCCTATAGCCTGCACGCAAAGTATAAGTTAGTGTTGACTTATTCGTGTCGTTGTATTAGCTTCAGTTCATGCAGTTTCGCGATCGAGCGAGTTAGAAAATGTTCGAGATATAATCAGCACATTTTTGTTGTTGCTGTTTTTGCAGGTAATTGTTCTCATATTTATTTTAAAAGCCATACAAACATGTAAGTAAAATAAGAGACATTTTCGTTCCTTTTCGGCACTTTTTAAGAGTGCAACTTGCTTGCAAAGTCAAGGCAGTTGAGTTGGCCTGTCTCGCAGCGCGGGGCCTGCATGCCTGCGCTGCCGAAACCATGGCAGACCTTCTAGTGCGTGTACGTTCCGTATCATTCATTGGCAGATTTTTTTTTTTATCGGAACACCGGATTCCGACCGGCACAACACCGGCGGATTCCGGAACAAAAAAATTCCGACATGACTCAGGCCTATTTGTAACTGTTGTCATAATTTGTCTTTTTTGTTGGGCTTTTTTTTTTTACTTTGAGCACACTTCCTCCTTCCATGGTCATTCTTTGAGGGAATGAGGAATGGCATTTTTATTTTAATACCAGTGTGTGACATTTTAGCTGCCTATTCACAATGGCTGATGAACGCACCACTGCAATCATTTGTGCCCATTGACGTAAAAAAAAGAAGCCTGAATAGGGATCAGGGATCTCAAATTGCAGCCTAGAACTGTTATGTTTTACAGTGATTCACTGTCAGTTCCAAAGGTCACACTTGTTTTGAACAAAGTGTCAAAAAAACTGCAGCGCCCTATACTGTGTTGAGTGAAAAAATCTACCCAAGATGGTTCAATATTTCATACAGCACATTTATAATGTCATGTACAAGATTTGGTAGATTGTAAGTCCCATGTATTGATATTATCTGATACTGTATTGACTTTGAAAACATGCCCCTTTTTCTTCAAAAATATGACACATTTTGTTCTTCTGTTCTTTTCTTCATCATTTTCAAAACCTTTTCTAAGTGGTCTTTTCTCCGTAAAAATCTCACTTTGAGAAGTATTTTTGAACAGTCACCTAAGATATAAAAATGTAAATTATGAATTACCCAAAATATGCACTACATAATTGGAAGTTTTTTAATTTTAAGCAAACAATAATTTGCAAACATAAGAGCTCTGTTTACGTTTTTAAATGGCTTGTTTGACCTTACATAAACATGTGCCACCATTGCCAATTAGCACATCCTGCGGCATGTACCTCATTTGCCTATCAATGCTAATCTTCTAAATACAATAGTGGCGATGAGTAGGTATCGTCTAATCGTTTTAATCCTGCTACTAGCACCATGGGCTTCCTGTATGACATCCGCACATATTCAACATGACAGTGTTACATAGACAAGCCAGGTGGATTTCCAAGAAGAATCTTGACCTAGTTGAAATTCATATAATTTGACAACTCATACAATTTGAAATTCATAAAATATGACAACGATTGACAAGCTAAAGATGAACATTTGGCACATAGTATACATACAGGGTTTAAAAAGCATCAATCTGGATTATGAAAATACAACATCCGCACAAATATGACAGTGTCACATCATAGCCCACATGTGGATTTCCAAGAAGAAATCTAGCTTTTTAAATCGGTTGAAATAATTCTGTATGACAAAAATCGCCAAGCTGAAGTTGAACAATTGGCAATATACAGTGTCACATAACCCAGGTTCGATTTCCAAGAAGAATCATACATTTGTTGAAATAATTAATACTGTATGACACTGATTGCCAAGCCGAGTTGAACACTTGGCACATTACAGGGTTGAATTGAGCATTCAATCTGGATTGGGATGTATGACATCACACTGATTGCCAAGCCGAGTTGAACACTTGGCACATTACAGGGTTGAATTGAGCATTCAATCTGGATTGGGACGTATGACATCCAGACATATTCAATATGGCAGTTAAGGCTGTCGATTTCGGGTATATTTACTACTCGGGACTCGCGATAATTTTTCGGGCGAGTCCCGGGTACCCGAAATTTATCCATTTGTTGATTTCGCTATAGGCATGTCACGCCGCTGGGAAAACATGTTCATTCAAGTGACAAAAATGCAGCGCATTTATGACAATAAATCATCTTCTAAAATACAGCAAAGAGGGAAAAAGGAATGAAAAGAAAATGAGAGTGGGCAGATAACTCGGGCGTTCAAAAAGGGGACTTTTTGCTTTTTTTTTCGGGATATCGAGTATCGATTTTTGCGCCCGGGACTCGACATTTTTCGGCGGGACCCGGGTACCCGGGACTCGTCAACAGCCTTAATGGCAGTATTGATCACATAACCCAGGAAGATTTCCAAGAAGAATCTATAATCGGTTTAAACAATTCTGCCAATCTAAAGTTGAATACTTGGCATATAATTATGTAGCATTCAATCTGGATTAAAGGGATGCCTGTAAAGTGTCTAACTCCACGAAAATTACTTGGAGCTTCCTCGTTTCTCTTCTAGCGTGTTGTTTAGCTTATGGTAAGAAAAGAATAAAATAGGGTTAGATTTTTTTTAATGCCCCTTTAGTATGACGATGTCTATCATTCAGCTCAAGAGCGTTAATGAACGGTCATAAACCTTATAAACGTCAAACAGTAATTCGTTGTAAAAGCTGACGCATATTTTCGCTTTTTTAACCAGGAAAGCAGTGTTCTTTTTCAATGAAACTTTCACACATCATTCGGACATATCTTAATGATGTTGGTACAGGATTGAAGTCTCAAATGTCCTTTTGGGCAATATCTGACACTTTACAGGTGCACCTTTAATTAGGTACATTGGACATATGTATGATTTAAAAATTGTTGCATTGTTTGACTTTATAATTATAATTCTTATCAGTTGAACTTGAACCCACTACGTGTAGATGAATATGCATGCACATGTGTGCATATTACAGGTGATCAAAGGATTTTCAGTTTCACATGCATAAAATGAATGAACAGTTACCTTATTATTAGTACCTAACGATCATTAATACCATTATGTTTGGAGAAAAATAGAACCTCAGAGAATACATACTTTTTATTATTTTATTATTTATTAACCATTGAAGTGCCAATTTCAACTGTGCAGCCTTGCATCATACTATGAACACATTATTCCCTTGCGGCTTCAATACATCTATTGTATTGGATGGAGTCTGCAGGTTTCTATGAAGGGCTATTTCACAATTAAAGGGGCAATTTGCATTGAACCATGAAAGAGGTTCAAATTCAGGGGTAATTGGATTCTCCCCATGGCATGGTTGATTGCTGATTATATATATAGCAGCCTGTACTTAGATTAACACAGTCAGCTGATGTTCATTATTTGAGGTTCAATGCAACAGTGGACTGGATTTAAATTAAAATATATTTACTTTTGTTGATAATAGTTTGTTAGATGTTCTGTAATTTATTTTCGTAATTTGATTGTAATAAGTGGGAATTTTCATGATAATATAGAAAGATGCTCTGTATTTGATTGTTTTGAGGGAATTGGAAAGTTGACATTTGAAAAGCATGAATTTTGTATAATTTATTTGTACAAACTTTTATATTATATGATATATAGAATATTCCTGGGTTTATAAAAATGGAAACTTAGGCTTTGCATACAAAGCATTGCTGACATAAATTTAGATTGAAGCAAATCAAACGTAACTGCTGGATTTGCGAAAGGCTTATCTCATTTGCCAGCATGACTAAGATTTACATGCATGTAATGATCAAAAGAAGATGATTTTCAGATATCCATCAAGGCATCACTTCGCTTTCAAATGTAAATACGATAAAAAACATTTTATTTCATGGCAGAGTGCGGCAGTGTGCTAATGGATTGTTCAATGGCTGGCACTCAATAGATCAAGCTTGCCCACTGCTCATCATATTAATTGTCAATTGCCTTTGAATCATTGAAAACAAGACAAGTTCAAAAGGTCATGCTTCTTTGTCCCCGTTTACTTAGCACTATGGAGTAGAGCAGCCTCTGTCCTCCATCCAATCTAACAATTAGACATAATTGTATGGGTAGATGACATCATATTATTCTGATTTAGGAAAAATCATTGAGAAAATTGAATTTATATTCATATGAATGAGAAGGGGGAAAAAATGCAGCCTACTGGTACTACAGGCCGACATGTGATGCTAATTTAGGAAAGGTAAAGTTGTATGTTAAAGGGAAAGTTGAGTTTTGTTAGAGGAGGTAATGAAAAACTGAGTGTAAAATTTGAAAGAGCATAATATTTAAACAATAAAATCATCTTTGTTTGATCAAAATCGGTTCAGAAACGGCTGAAATATCCATAAATATAACAATTTGTAATAAACCCGGGGCCCCGGGTTTATTAGAGAATTTTGAACCAGCCGTTAAAAATTCAAAAAAATGCTTCCTCTTTTCAAAAAGTTACAAAATAGGTATTTAAATAGTTGTTATTTCTCTATCTAATCACTATTTCAACAAAGCATCACATGCACAATATTTTATTCAAAATGGTTGAAACCGATGAGTGTTTAGAGAGCGCCCTCTTACGTTTTAAAGGATTGATAAAATGTGTATTTCTGTGATACGTACTGAGTTTGGGAAAAAATATCATGGTAAATGAATGTCATGTGACCGAGTAATGAGTGAAAATGCGATGTGATTTTTGCTAACTCATTGAACTGACTTTGTACAAAGTATTAATCTGAACATTAATCTTACATTATAAGGAAAGAGAAATTTGGAAAACCAAAAGCTGTTCCATGCTTATTGGTAATACAATTACAATGAGGTATGTGAGAACCGCTCCGAGTAAGTTTTAAGGATTTTGACAATGATGTTACTAGTTCCCTTAAAAAAACACACATTATGGAAAACCAACTAGATACAAATTAAATATATTAGATAAATGGTGAGCATATTTTACTTAATTTTCTTCTTTGTTTAAATGAATTCCATTGTGATATTGTCTTAACCACGCTTCATTTATGTTGCTGTTAAGCTTAGCCCAGATACACTTAATACAAAGCCAAGTTCTGATTTGGCTTCTCATAAAAATCAATATACGAAGAGAAGGTGTCACTTTACCGCATCCATCAAAATCCATCTTCAAGATGCCGACGAAAAAAAATCTATAGATGACAGAAAGGGTGAGGGAAAAAATATCATATTTATTCAGTTGCTGCATATTCCAGCACTGGGCTGATGTAGCAGTACAGTGCAGGCGACAGTATATAGATGGATGGCTCAGATCGACAGTATATATTTAGCTGTAGCAAATTCATAATTTCTAGTCACATTTCAGGCAGTGCATAGCCCATTAATTCCAATCACGGGGGCTCCTGGAGGGGTGGCGATATGTAGAAAATAAAAAGAAAGATATAAACAACTGAAAAGCGATGGAATATGTAGAGTACAGAAGAAATGTACTTTGTTGTGCTAGATCTGTAGTCCTGATACATGAAATGATGCTAAAGGGAATAGTCACTTTTGCTCAGTTACATGTATTTATGGAATCCATGTTTTATTCACATTAATTAACATGAAGACAATATCAGGCACACTGGTCATTTTGAGCATGGGTATGATGAGTAAAAACTTTTATAGGCTTTCAAGGGAGCTTGTGGGAGGGGGTAGGGATTGCAGTTATAATGGGGATCGATAACAGGTTTTAAGAGCATGTAAGTACCAACAACAAAAACAAATCTTTTTAGCCGTGATTTTGAGAGATTTACACAGAATTTATTTTACCATGCAGGGCAATTTATCTCCTTCCCCCCCCCCCCCCCCCCCACCCCCAAGTCCTGTAAAGAGCCCCCATAAATTTGCATATTATATATATATAAAGTTCAATGCAAAACAAATTCATTTCATGCAGGCGAGCATAAAAAGTAGCCCCTGACAAATCTATCGAACTTTTCCCCTGTTACTGTGTATTGATGTCTATTATCATGCAAAATTTGTGAACAATAGCCTGTAAGAACAGAGTTGATGCTCCTGAAGGCCAATACATGGTTCACAGCTGCTCAAAAAAGAATCAGGGAAAAAATAAAATTATGAAAACATTGGGTTATGATCTCTTCATGTAAAAATATTATTGCATCTAAGCTTTTAACCTGGGGGACCAGTGTTAAAGATGTTAACAAACTAGTAAGTCCTTTTAAGTTTTGTTTAAATGACTGATCTTGGCTAGTATGATATGTTGAGATGGTGTGCAAGATGATTGTTTGAATATTACTGATAACAACCAGGGTAACATTTACATGTGCACTCTATAAGAACTTGTTTCTTTTAGAATGCAGTTCTAAGTCTAAAGGGGCCTTTAATCTGCTTAGTCAATGTGTGTATGTATACAGGATTAAAGGTACATGAAGGTGCTTGGGCGTTGGCATAATTTTGTAAAGATAATATAGAATAATTGACTTCGAAGGAGCTTTCATAAAGGTACAATAACATCCCCATTTATGCCAGGCATTGAGGTCATATTTGTGACCCTAGTTGTATTTGACATTGTAACAGGTGTGTGCTTGTGATTTATGTGTTCAGTGTCAGATGTGTTGAAAGTTTTCATTCCCCGTGTTCACACACAAAATTTTCAGCCCTTAATCATGACTAAAGAATCAGCAGCTGACTATAGAATCAGCTTCCCATTAAAAATTCGTGTGTCTGAACGCTTACTAACGAAACGACGTATCGTTAGAGATGACTAGCGAAACGCTGGTTTTATCACCGTTTCGTACGAGAGCTGACTATAGAATCAGGGCGAATTTGTGTGTGGACAACCGAAGCTCGCTTTAGTCATGATTAAATCGGGACCCTAACTAACTGGGCGTGGCTTAAAGCGAACGTTATCGCGCGCACAGGTGACGGCAGGCAGAAAAAAAAGGAGAACACACTGCGCAGTAGCAAACTGCGCAGTCATACAATGTTTGGGGGGGTTCGCCGCCAGCTGTGAACCAGCTGGTGTCCGATATGCTCTGTGTGTGTCTGAACAACGACCAGGTTTGATTTAATCATCTCTAACGATACGTCGTATCGCTAGAGATGATTCTATAGAGATGATTAAGGGCTGCAATTTTTTGTGTGTGAACACGGGGTAAGTTTCTATCCTTGAGTTGCTTGTGTTTTCAAAACAAAACTTTAATTTTTTTAAATTACAGTTTAGAGGGATTGTACAGTTTTGGTAAAACAGAATTTTAGTGACTAAACCTTGACTAAAACTAATAGTTATAACTCATTTATGCTTGAATGGTAGACAAAACATAAAAACTGCTAAGTTACACGGCTGTTTTCATTTAAAAAGCAGACACCTGAACGTTTCAACCATTTTTTCATCAAAATATGTGAACGTGATGTTTGGTTAAAATAATTGTTCAATAGAGAGATCATCAACAGCAATGTGTATATTTTCAGAAATGTGTAGGATTTTATAAATATTTTCCGGAGTTATTGAATAAATGTTGGGCCCCAACATTTATTCTGATGGGATATATTTAAACAATATTGACTGGCCTTGAGGGCGACACAACAAATATTGCCTGAACTAGATTCATATTGCCCGAGTCGGAAGACGAGGGCAATATTTGTCGTGTAGCCCAAAAGTCCAGTCAGTATTGTAATTATTAACAAATCAGACATCTTGAGCGAACATGCAATATATTGATAAAAAAGGGGACAAATTGTCACAATTATTGTCTCGAACTCTGAACACCAAACATACACGATGTTAAAACTTCAAGTTTTAACCAAAGGCATCTTCAACCCATATAAAGGATCATCACTATTTTTAGCTAGCGTGTATTAATAGCAGAGATGCGAAAAACTATTCTTACGTCATAATTAGACATGCGCAAATCCATTCATACGTCGCTGAGTGAGCGCGCCTGCATACCCGGGGGTGGGCTATGTACAAAGTCTATGGGTATTTCAGATTCTCGTAGTGAACGGGTTATTTGAAGACCCCTTTAAACCAAAACTATACTATATCTCTTTAAAGCAATGTAGTAGTATTATAATGTAAGTGATGAGAGAGTAGCTTAAAAGTAGCTCCTCGCTATTGTCAAATTTTGTGAGCGGGCTTTTTCTAACAACTAGATCTGTCATTTAGTCTTGATCTGCCAAATTTGATAGGAACCTCATATTTTGTTTCTACCAGTCTGTCCTCGTTTTAGTTCTTTCTTCTAGGGAATATGCTTTAAATGAGATGAGATGAGAGCACAAAGCAGAAATGGACTGCTCATACAATTTTTTCTCACCATGTCCCCAATGTGAATCATTCATTGTATGTGTGACGTGTGAAGGGAGTGGTGGAGTGGGGGGGGGGGGGGGAGCATTCTACTAATATTTCATGCGTCTTCATATCTCATTCAAACGGACGTGACTAGCAACGCCCCATCAATTACCCGACCATGCGGTTTTAGTTCGTGGTCCCCGTTATTAATGTTTGAATGGGCTGTAGGTGTGAGAAATTGCATAAAATGTGCCTAGTACGGTCATGAAAAACAGTCAAATTGGTGTAAATAAATGATGAAGACAGGAGACATTACTGCCCCAGACGTTACACAGCTTCTGAAAATAGCTTCCCCATTGTTCACTTCCAACAACATACATCAGGCTCGCTCAGCTATTAAGTTAATGTGGTAGTTTACGTTGAATAGCGCTGAGTCATACAATATGCTACTGTAATGTAATCAGCGTAATTTAGGCTGCTCATTCTCCACTTTATGTTGTTTATTTAATCTACAAACATAATACAATGTGTATATTTATATTGTAGTAACTTATACGGGTCATTTCTTGACACGTGTGCCATCTGTGCTATGCATTGAAAGCTAGTCAAGCAGTCATGTTTTAAATCCTGTCATAACTTTTCCATATATTGGATTAAAGTTAATGAAATATAGAGAGCACACGTTTTCTTATCTCACTAAAAGGCACATCCATTTGTCTTGTAAAAGCATCTAGATGATGTCATTCCCTCAGAAATATGCAGCTATGATTTTCGATATCATGAGCAGAGGCAGAGTAAAGGGCATTATATATAGTTTATACATTTACAATCATTTTAATTATCTTAAAACATTACATATATAATAAAAGTTAAATATCAATATTTTATTTTGAAATGAATGTTCTTCCATATTTTCTTCTCTTTTTTCCTTTTAGAGTCGAGAGATGACAGTGGAGGTGCACAATGAGATCCTGAGAATATTAAATGAACTATTTGCAGTAAGTACCGCATAATTATAGAAATAAAAAGGATACATTATGATTAGATAGAACTAATACAATGCCTTATTTTGTTATGTTAAATTCATTTGAAAATGATCATTTTCTTAGTTACTTTCTTAGTTATAATACTAGTTATGTTATACATGTAGTTGCATGTTCTACTAATTTGGCAACACAGTTGGATAATAAAAAAAGCATTGACATGTTTATTACATCATCAATGCAGTTACTACAGACGTGTCATTATGTGTAATTACCATGTGAGAGTTAATAAAATGTTGTCAAATTATGATTAAAACAATTAATTACAATGTACCTGTACTATAGAGTGGCCTTCAAATCCGTGTGTGGGTGTTTCCATTCTTTCATGATGTGCCTGATATTCAAGATGAAAAATGCATGGAAATTTGTTTTGAATATTTGTTTTGTCAGATAAAGTCACATGCATGATATACATCATGGCCAATTATCATCACTGTCAACAGGCATACATACTAGTATACTATTTGTGTACCTACTTTGTTTTCATGTCAGTATTATATTGATTGTATTTCTCAGTAAGTCATCAAATATGAGATATTAATTAATGTCAATGTCTAATTAATGGTAAACAAAAATTATGTGTAAATATATATGTTATTGGTTCATTTTTCAATTGTATTGTGCCAAACAGTTGCATTCATTTGTCAGGGCAAATGATTGTAAATAGATTCAACCAAATTGTGAATTGGGATATTGATATTTGTACTGATATTTGATTTGTTTTCAATTGTTTCTTTCCTTTGTCCCTTTATATATAATATGTTTTCATTTCATGTAATGTGTACCCTTGGTCAAAATATCTTTGTCTTTTCATGTAACTATCCCCGTGTTCACACACAAAATTTTCAGCCCTTAATCATGACTAAAGAATCAGCAGCTGACTATAGAATCAGCTTCTCATAAAAAATGTGTGTGTCTGAACGCTTACTAACGAAACGACGTATCGGTAGTGATGACTAACGAAACGTGGGTTTTATCGTCGTTTCGTACGAGAGCTGACTATAGAATCACACTCATTTCGTGTGTGAACAAGAATTTCTCGCTTAATCATGGTTAGCTATACGAATCGTAACTAACTGGGCGTGGCTTAACGTGAACGTTCGCGCACACAGGGCCCTAGGGGGGCCCTAGGGAGACCTGGTGTTCGATGCACCTGGAAGCCACCTGGAAGCCAGTTGTTGTGGAATATCGGCTTGGTGTGTGTGAACGTTTGGTTTAATCATGATTCTTTAGTCATGATTCCTTAGTCATGATTCTTTAGTCATGATTGGGATGAAAATGTTTGTGTGTGAACACGCTGATATAAGACTTTCTCAACAATCACGTAAACATACTGCTGTGATTGCTATGTTTTTCTAGGAAACCAAGTGCTACCATGCAGCCCATAGCGCCTACAAGACCATGGAGGAGAAGCTCCATCAAGTCAGCTCAGACCTGGACAAGGCCAGGAAGAAGGGCAAGAAGGTCAAAGAACACGAAAAGCAACTGGACAAGGTAAGAAGAACGGTTGATATTAAAGATTGTCATGCGTGGGGATGTAGAGGGCACTGCTTGAAGTGCTATACCGCTAGGTTAGGCAACTAGGCAAGTTTGTGCGCACTGCATTATACTGAACCAGTGGGTATTGTGCACTGTGCGCAAGGCCTTTGCAAGAATGCAAGATTTATTCAATGTGTTTTCTCTTTGTGGAACTGAATCCTATAATGATTTTGAAAAATTAAGGCTCAAATTCTCATTAGATTTTAATTTCATGTTATTTTAGCCAATATTTGTTTATAAATGCCCATTTCAGTGTGGAACCTGGCAGTTTTAAAGTCACCATAGTTCAATTTTCATGTAATAGATGTTTTTCTTTTTGTTGAATATTGTTCTTTGTTATTTGTTGTCGGATGGGTTGTGGCACAATGGCACAGGCGCTTGATTTTCAATCATAAGGTCTCGTTCAAAACCAATCGGTTCCTTGGCATTTAATGTAGCGTCATTCAGCAAGACATTAAATTCACGTCACTGCACCCAACCAAGGTGTAGTACATGGGAATTTGGCAGGAATTTATTCCTTGAAATGCTCGATGTACTTTATCATGGCAGCTTGGCTACAACAGTGCTTGACATTTGCACTTGGCCGCTTGTCTGGGGCAAGTAAAAATTGGTGTAGGGCAAACAATATTTTTATAAACTGTCTAGTTTGCTTGCCCGAATAGAAGGGCAACTACAGTGTAAATACAATGTAATTTCATATGTGTTAATCTCATCTAGAAGTAAGAAGGCAAGTAAATTTTATATTAGGAAGATCGATGGCGCAATATAATTGAGGGACTTTTTAAAATCATTTATAATACAATTTATTTTCATATTTATGCTGAATTAACCATGAGGAAGACATTTTGGGTTGAAACTTTCAAATTCTGTATTATTATGATTAAGTGTTCTGCTTGTTTATAACACAGTGGGAGGGAATGATGACATTGAATTTGTGTGCTCCATTTCCTCCTTCAAGATTATTAGTGTTTTTTCTGCTACAAATAATGTGGAATTTTTGTTCTGGTTCCTTATTCATTGTTTTCTGTTGTTTGTAAACCTATATTGAAGTCAACATTTGCCTACATGCATAATAAGTCCAAGTTTTTCATTTAGTTTCAATGGATTCGACTAATGCAAGTTGACTGTTCAAATATTTCCTCGGAATACATTTATAATGATTTTTTGATGACTGAATGAAACTGATACTATGATTGAAGGTCTCTGTGATAAATGTCCTTGGTTTTTTATTGACAGCCTTTGTATCAGTATAAAAATCTAAGTACATACATGAACATTGTAATTGGATATACAGTTGCCACATGTTCTCATGAAATACTTGTATTGTGAAAGATATTATACCAACTGCATTTCCTTAACATTTGTGTTTGTTCATCAAAATAGCATCTAAAACAAATGCAGTTGCTATCACTGTGAACAAATATTTGTTTGTATATAATATAACGTACTGTATGTACAAGGTTCAATGGGTGATTTCAAGTATGGTGTTTAGGGCTGGTGTTAGTGTTTATCAAACTGGTGTTTGTGTGTAATAAACACTAACACCGGCCTTAAACACCATACTTGAAATCACCTAATGTCTCACGTGTTAATGGTAAAATTGATGTAAAATGTACTCATCAAATTTTACTCTGCAATGAATACCTAGGGCTCAAAATTAGCTCAGGGCCACTGAATTAAGCTCTGGGCCACCAACATTTCACTTAACCATAAAAAGGCCGGGCTATTTGAGGTCTTTCTATTCTTCATAATTAAACATTGGTTTTCACTACATATATTCTTTAGAGCATTTGGCATGATAATACGACAACAAAATTTGGAAGAGCCAGGTTCTTCCTTATGTTTTCTATTGTTTTTATAATTTCTTATGTATTTTTTTGTTTTTTTACTTATGTATTTTATTGTTTTTGTTGTTTATTTTATTTCTAACTATAATTCAACTATTTTGAACCCCAAAACAAACATATAAAATGTAAACAAGACCAAATAACCAATGATAAACCGCATCTTAACGCTTTTTGGAGCAATATTTCTATGTATTTCTTTGCTTGGGGCCACCACATCCTGGTTTTGGGCCACCAAATCCTGGTTTTGGGCCACTCAAATTTGAGAAATCTTTATTTTACTGGGCCACAAGGAAAAAAGTTAATTTCGAACATCGGAATACCTAATCAAAAGTAACAAACTTACCCCACCCTTGATTGGGAAACACTATGAATAATCTCCCCCCTTCTCATTCCCCCTTTTTTGTTGTTTATTAATTATGCGTTATTAGTAGTTAGGGTTGACACTTGACATCTTGACATTTATTTTGTTTGTCTTTATCACACAGGGTTTTCATATCTCTTGTGATAATGACAAAATTGAGGAAATATGTAATGAAGAAAAGTTATCAAAGTAAGAAATGAAAAAAATTACCAAAGTAAGAAATACCTTAATGAAAGTAACCAATTTACCATGCACTTGATTGGCAAACACTTTCAATCCTCCCCTTGACATTGACTTTTGTTTGTCTTATCACACAGGGTCTGCAAAAGCTAAACAGTGCAAATGTGAAGGCCGCCAAAGCAAGGAACGACTACTTACTAGTGACTTCCTCCGCCAATGCCACCATCGACAAATACTTTGGCACCAACGTCACAGAGCTTATCGATGTAAGTGCTCAAAGAAAATTCTAGACCTCGACTCACCTTTCTCAATCAGCATTTTCACAGTGGTTCTCCATAGAACTCCAAGGAAGCAGGACATTTTCATACTATTTTGCTTACCTCCTGTCATTAGTTCTTCTAGTCAGAGCCAAATTCTCTGTTTGTTTTTTCATTTATGCTCAACAGTAGGTCTAGTACACAAATTAATCAATGCACACCAGCAAATAAATATATATATTATATGACCTATAAAGATACTGGTGTGCGATTGGTCAAAATGCTGTCACGTGACCATCGCTACAAGGATGAGAAGCGTTATATTGACCGGTAAATTACGTCACCGGTCAATATAACGGCGTTATATTGACCGGTGACGTAATTTACGTCACAATGGGTGTGTGAAGATGAACAATGTGCGCGTATTAGCATCCTGGCACGCGCAGGGTTGTTAAGCTTTCTACGGAGATTGCGCGATCCGAAAGTAAATTTGAATGGAAGCTCGAACAAAGAAGCATTTTGCGCAGCATTTCGATAATAACACGTCTGTTCTACTGGAAGAATTTCGATTTAATCTAATGATTTCCCTTGTCCATAATTTCATTTCAACACCAAATTCATATTTATCTTGATTTGTATCTATATAGGTCATAATAATATAACAGATATTGACTTTTTCCTTTGGGAACCATATAACATTTAATTTCCCTTGGGGGAGTTATATTTTTGTCTCGGAATACTATATTTTTCCTCAACGCTACGCGCTTCGGAAAAATATAATGTCCCTCGACACAAATATAACTTCCCTCGAGGATCTCAAATGTTATATTGCCCCTCAAGACAGTCAATATCTGTATAATATTTTGAGACCAATCTCTGAGATATGTAACAATAACATAAGTAACAGATAACATTGTAAGTGTTCTAGTATTCCAAAGTAGTCAGTGTTACCTTAAAGAAAATACATTGAGACACATGTATTAAAGGCAAATGCCAGTAGTGGAATACGCCCCACAAAAAATGTAATGTACGCTCTTATTACCAATCATGTGAAAGATTATGTTTTTACTAATAGGGGATGATACAAATTTGGCCTGGAAACCACCTACTAATTGATATATTTGGTAAACATAATGAAAACCTTTGGACAGAAACGTTGTGAGAGCTTGTGTGCATATGCGTACGTCGCTGCAACACGTAATTTCATGTTTCAAATTATGATATTGTCGCATTGTTTTGACGATAACTTTTGTTAACATTCATGTATTAAATTGGAGCGAGTCGCATTTAAAAGCTGAAATTCCCTTCTATTGCAAAATGTAAATTTTGTTGGAAGACGCCTGGTAATCCCGCTGCCTTTTAAGGTTAAAATCTGTTACGCATTCAAGTTTCGAGACACGAGCCTATGGGAAATGCACGATATTTTGACGGTGAATGCATACAGGTCGCACTCAAAAAGCCATATAATCCGAACGCGGTATCGTATCAAATTGGGGCGAACAGATCTGAAAAGAGTAGAATGCAAGCTAACCGGTGATGTTAAAATCATTGTTATTGGTCAAATAACACCGCTGCCTTTTTGTTTTGAAAAGTTTTTAGCAATCGGGACCATGCTCTTAAAGAAGATCGTGCATGGCGATTCCATTTTTTAATGGGGTACAGTGCGATGCGATGCTTTCGGTGTATCGCTGTATCTAGTGCACGAACCGCGGATTGTGCATGAGCTCGCAAAGACATTGGCCTTTACATTTTAAACTATAGGCATAGTACACTCGTCTGTTACTACATTACATATTCATTACATATATATACATTGACAAAATCAAGATACATCCTTAGTTGACTTATGTATCATTAACCACTTATCGATGATTTACATTCCCCACATGGAGTGTACTATCACGTTTGAGTCAATGGGAGGGATTGAATACGCTAGCATTGACAAAAGAAATACCTTTTACATAATGGAGCGACTGAACCTAGCGGCTAAGTAAACATTCTGATAATGGTCCCGAGCGTACGCGTATTATCAGTGCAGGTTTTTTGTTGTCCAAATCGACCATAAAGATTTCATTATGTATACAACTCATTAACTGTAAATTGATATCGCCGACGGTTGTGTGAGCACCCTCGTGCGCTGCGTGCTAATCCTATGGCAAATGCGGCACACGGGTTTCGAATGAGCGTACCGCACGAACGAGCGTATAGATGTGGCCAGCGTAGACGGGCCAAACTGACTGTGAATTTAGGCTCAATGCAGCGGCTTTCATAAACGTTTTAACTGATATTTCTGCATTTAACGATACTAAGGTTCTGATTTTTCCACACACGCGCCTTTTATGCTATTTCAACAATACTAATCAATTAGTTTGGCCAATAAAGTAATTTCTGATAATTTTCCTAAAACGAGCATTTGGGTTTAAAAGCTGATAGATAAAAATTTGTCACAAGTTGTACACAAGTTAGTCAATGCCACTGTAGTATAGGTACTTAAAGATAAATAACAAATTTGGGAAAGTTACCGAAACGAATTGATCAATATTGTTGAATAAGAATTTAAAAATGGCTGTGTGGTAAAATCCGAACCTAAGCATCGTGAAATTTATAAATCCACTGCACCTGTCCGCGCCGCTAGCGCTGGGCTGGAGATATCGACAAGCCCGCATACTGGATAGCACATGGGGACCACGTGCTCTTTTGCACGTAGCGTATGCGCGATTCCACGTTGGCGATATCGATTTGCAGCAAGTCAGTTTTTATAATTTTGCAAATATATCAATTAGTAGGTGGTTTCCTGGCCAAATTTGTATAATCCCATATTAGTCAGTATATTCTTTCACATGGTTGGTAATAAGAGCGTACATTTCATTTTTTGTTTGTGTGGGGCGTTTCCCACTACTGTCATTTACCTTTAAGTAGTATTATTTGTGTATGTAAGTGTGTCCGGTTCTAAGCTTCTTTTTCTAATACATGAATGACTCCATGCAACTGTGAGCATATCCTTAGGACCAATATCTCTAAACAAATAATTTGGGTCCAAAGTCTCTGTCAAGTTCTCAGCTTCAATTTCTAGTACAGTACATACTGTAGATGAGTCAATGCGACGTTGAACACATACATGTATAGAGACACATACACGTAGTTTGGGGCCAATACACCATACAAATATAATTTAGGTCCAATGTCTTAGAGGTTATTGGTGTAACTCTGTCAAGTTCTAAACTCCAATTTCTAATTCATGAATGATTCAATGCAACTATGGACATATACTATGAGACCAATGCCACCATGATCAACTATATGTCTCGGAGCTATATATGGCTAAGTTAATGCATGAACAAGTTGATTTGACTATATAGGGACACATACATGTAAACATGATGTACTTTAAGAACCAATATCACCACATATGATTTGGGTCCAATGTCTCAGAGCTTATTGATACAAGTGTGTCTTGTTCTAGGCTTAATTTACTGCTACATAATATACATGTATATATCATACTTGCCAACTGTCCCGTTTTTATCGGAATTGTCCCGTTTATTAGCTCATCCGGCCCGAAGGGCCCGATGAGCTTATGCCATGCCGTGGCGTCCGTCGTCCGTCCTTCCGTCCTTCCGTCCTTCCGTCCGTCCGTCCGTCCGTCCGTCCGTCCACAGTTTTCAAAATGCTTCTTCTTCGTTATTTTTCAACCGATTTTGATTCTGATTGTTTCATATGATAGGGCTAGGAGGGGGATTTAAAACTTCTACACAGAATCGTGAAATTCATTATATATGCTAATTTATGCAAATTTATTCGAAATCACAAAAAATGCTTCTTCTCCTTCATTTCTTGACCGATTTTGATTTGGTTTGCTTTATCTGGTAGAGCTAACTTTGGTACACTAAACTTCTACACAGAATTTTGAAATTTTTCTCCATTAATTAATTATGGTAATTTATGCAAATTTATTCCAAAAATCACAAAAAATGCTTCTTCTCCTTCATTTCTCGACCGATTTTGATTTGGTTTGCTTTATCTGGTAGAGCTAACTTTGGTACACTAAACTTCTACACAGAATTTTGAATTTTTTTCTCCATGAATTAACTATGGTATTTTTTTATTTATTTATTTATTTATTTATTTATTTATTTATTTATTTATTTATTTTTATTATTTATTTATTTATTTATTTATTTTTTATTATTATTATTATTTTTTTTTAATTTATTTTTTTTTAAATTTATTTTTAAATTTTTTTTTATTTATTTATTTTTTTTTCCCCCATGTCCCTTCTGGGGCGTCAAATTTATATTTTTTTCACTCTATTTTTTTTAAATTAATTTTTATGTCCAGGGCATCACATTTTTATTTTTTGACCAGTTGAAAAGTGTACCACATGAAATTTGCGATATTTGATGTTGCGAGATGCCGGATGAGCGCTACGTCATTGACGTTCTGGTTTAATGTTTTACAAGTGTAAAATCGGGACGTCCCGATTTTTAAGTTCAAAATTTTTTTTTTTTTTTTAACTTTACTTTACTTTATTAAATGTATAGAGACAACATTTAAACGTAAATCTGACCAAATCTGACCTAGTGATTTTGGAAGAATTATGAAAAATGGGTCGAGAATGCATTTAATACTCAAAAACGTCAAGGCCTGGACCCCTGTCGCAATTGACTTTGTGCTTGCAATGTGTACTTCCCGCACACTTGTGCAATTATGCTGCGACTTTGGACCCTCCGGCAATTTTGTCCCTCTTTCCAAAATTCAAATGTTGGCAAGTATGATATATGAGTCAATGTGACCATGGATGCATACTTTGGGACTATTATCACCATAAATACAGTACATCACTTCGGTCCAATGTTTGATGATAATAAGCAGTGTGTTTTTTATAGTCGGTGATAATAAATCAACGAGAGGAGCTTGTTGATGCAAGTGTGTCATGTTCTAAGCTTTAATTTCTAGTACATAAATGAGTCAATACAGATACAAAAGGAGCCATTTTTTAGCTTTGTGATATATACGTGTACCATGCAAGATTATAAGATCATTGCTAAAGTAGAACATGTACACACATGAGTCATTGTCAGTCTATTCTGATTCATATCTTGGTACCTGTAACAAAACACAAGATATTTTGCTCATCCTTGTCTTTCGATATTAAGAGATACGTGTGTCATTTTTTAAACAAGAAAAATGGTTTTCTGACTCCTCTTCCCTAAGTTGATTTTTGTACCACCTCTCCCCTAAAACACACAGCTTATTCTAGCAGCTTTCAAGTTTATGAGAACATGAAGATTAAATTTTTGTTTCATATTGGGAGGGGTATGGTATACATGTACATGAGCTATGAAGTTTAAACAAACCTTGAACAGTGCATGCATCTAGAAATGTTGATAATTTTGCTGTAAATGTGCTATTGAAGTGTCACATCTGTTTCTCACATGTGAACATTATTTGTATAAAAAGATATATTTATCATAAACTTTTGATAGTTATATATTAACATATGCATTATTTTATTATTTTGCAGTGATGTTCTTTTAAAAAACTCCTTCCACTCTTGCTCTCACTCTAGTGCCTGGACCTGAACTATGTACGCAAGACGCAGAAGATGATGTACGCCTTCCAGACGTCGCTATGTCAGATGGTGAGGTTGCAGCAGGACGACCTGCAACGACTAGAGCTCAACATCCGACAGATGAGCTCGGGCAAGGACAAGGAGGCGTTCTTTGAGGCTCACCAGATGGCATTCGCTGCACCCGAAGCATTCCAGTTCTACCCTCATGGAGGGGACCAGGTACAGACAAACATTAAAGTGATAACAGATTTTTCCAAAAATGATATTTGAGACTTTAATCATATACAGAACATTGCTACCCTAGTGGAAAAAGGTGAAAATTAATGTCAGATTTAATCAGCTACTGCCCATTGATTGCCTCCGCTGCATCCAAGGCATTCCAGTTCTACCCCCATACAGGGGACCAGGTACCGAGACACTTTACCCAATTGAGAACTGGTGCCAAACAAATACTTGACCTGTGGTCTATAGAAAATGCATGATATACCAACTTCAAATAGTCTTTGAATGAGTTAAAATGTACATAAACTGTTTTCTCAGATGATGTGTTTGATAACTAGCCAAGTTTTGCATAACTTCCGGGATAACATGAGCTTGTCAATATTGAAAAGATGAAATATTTGCTTGAATACATTCACGTCTATTTAGGTCAGATAATGAAGCAAGTGTTATGCCTCGGCAACAAAGATACTGGAAGCAATAATATGCTGTGCATTCATTTAGACCGAAATAAGTTGGTGAAAAATACAATTGGGCATTGTAAAATATGATCATTCATGTTGTCACTGTTGTGTTGTTATGTTTCAGATTAACTATGTGGTAGCTGATATCTACCCGTTGTCGGAGGAGCTGAAATCAAAACATGACACGCTGGGTGATCGCATCGGCCAACTAGAAGCAGACACAAACGAGGTAAAGTAGCTCATAGCCATGTGTATATGCACAGCAAACACTTTGTAGTTTGCATAGTCATGAGAGAGTTTTTTTCAAGTCTTTTCTGGCCTAAATATATATATAAAACATGTATATTGTTTGGGTTGGAGCAGTAGTTCATAAAGGCCAACTACAATGATTAATGTATTAATCATGAGTTACATTGCGTATATGCAATTCATGGTGCATCTCTGAGCCTTTCTTTTTTTATCTCATATGATAAAAATCACCCCCATACCACCTTGAACGAGATCCCACTCAACCTCAATATACCCCAATCACTACCAATAAATGAAAATGACATTGATTAATTGCACGTAGTATATTAACCCCATGTTCATAAAAGAGTTAAAACAAGAAGATACATTGTCTGTGAGTGCACACGTACTGGAAACTCATCATCTCCCCCCCTTGGCTAAAAGAAAAAAGTTACATGAATGCAGTGTTCACGCACAATTATGTCCAGAATATTTAATAAACGTATCCATTAGGTTGAAACAGTATTTCTGGATGCCTTTATACTGCAATGGGTAATATATTAATCATGAGTTACATTATCCATTGAGTCTATGCAATACCTGGTACACATTCAAGCTTTTGTTGCTATCTAAATATAGGTAATTAAAGCACCTGCAATCTGGAAGTGTCCTCTTTGCTGATGATAAATCACCCCCACGCCTACTCCCTGGGATCTTACTAGGTCTCAATAAACCTCATCACTACCAATACATGAAAATGACATTGATTTATTACACCTAGTATGAGCCCACGATGATAAGAGAGTTGAAACGAGTGAGTGCATGCTCGGTGAACACACACATGCTGGAAAGCCATCACTCCCCCTCCTTCTCTTTAAAGAGAGATAATAAAAAAAAGTTGCATGAATGTGGTGTTCATGTACAATTCTGTCTAGAATATATAATACATGCATTATTTGGGTTAAAACCTGCAGTTCTGAATGACCTACTACAATTAATAATGTATTAATCATGAGTTACATTAATCATTGAGTTCAAGCAATACATAGTGCATCTTTGAGCTTTTGTTGCTATCTAAATGAAGGTTACAGTAATTAAAGCACCTGCAATCTGGAAGTGTCCTCTCTGCTAATGATAAATCACCCCCACATTACCTCCTCCGGTTGTCTAGTCATTCTCATTTAACCCCATCACTACAGATGAATGAAATTGACATTGATACATGTAGTATCCCGAATTTAATGATGAGAGAGTTAACACAAAAGGCTGCCTGCTCTGTGAGTGCACACGTACTGGAAACTCATCTTGTCCCTCAGCTAAAAGAACAAAGTTATGTGATTGTCATGTTCACACAAAATTCTGCCCAGAATATATAACACATGTATTATCTTGGTGAAAACAGAAGTTCTGAATGCCTTACTGCAATAAGTAATGTATTAATCATTCATTAATTACATTTTGCAGTGCATGGGGCACATTCGAGCTTTTGTATCTATCTAAATAAAGAGAGCGGTAATTAAAGCACCTGCAATCTGGAAGTGTCCTCTTTGCTAATGATAAATCACCCCCACATTACCTCCGCTGGGTGTCTACTCATTCTCATTTAACCCCATCACTACCGATGGATGAGAATGACACTGATTTATTGCTTCTAATATGAGCCTGTGTTTAATAAGAGAATTAAAACAAGAAGAGGCTGCATGCTCTGTGAGTGCACACATATTGGAAAGTCATCTCTGCCTTCCTTGGCTAACCCTGTCGAGGGGCATCAATCTTATTACAATGGGAGGCATCAGCTCAAGTCATTATCTGAGTGGTGGAGCGCATGCATGCATGTGTTTATTCAGCACTGCTTACCCTGCCCCCCTGGCCATGCTGGGATGTGTGGCCTCGTAATTCAATTCTGTCATGATGATAATACAACATAGGGCAGGAGCACCATGATCACCATTAAAGAAACCATTAATGAAATCTTGTCTTCATTCTTTATTATATTTGTTGTATTTATACCACATTTTTGGGGAGCTGTTAAGCCTTTTATTTTGGTACAACATTTATCACAGCTTATGTGGTATTATATCAGTTTAATGCAGTATGTAGCACTCTGTGATATGCACTGATGTTGATCTGTAGCTATCCCTTAAAATTAGTCCCTTTCTATTACAGCTAATTGTAGTATAATTTGCAGATATGTTTTTGCTCTTTTAGACAGTCGTATTTGACAGATATATACAAAAGATATTATTATGTCAAATAAAGAGTTGAACTAAATTTGTGGATTCTTGCGTGGTCATAGCTTGTAAAACATTCTCACAGTTTCATTATGAATGATGAATAATACTGATGAATGCAATTTTGTATGATAACAATAATGGCAATTTTTACAATAATGAGAATGATCATAAGTTATCCTAAACTAATAATAACAATGCTGATAATTGTTATTGTGAACAGACCAAGAAGAAGCTGAAAGAGATGCAGGATACATGGGAAAGTGACATGTGATCTATGTCTTGTGTCATGTGATGTATTCCATGCATCACGTGACATGCTCACTGTGACTAAAATCACAGAAACATAAATTATACATCAATAACAACGATGATAATGATTGTTATATCACAAACAGACCAAGAAGAAGTTGAGTGACATGCATGATACGTGGGAGCATGACAACAAGTGATCTATGTCTTGTGTCATGTGATGTATGCCATGCATCATGTGACATGCTCGAAACAGACTGACTAAAATCACAGAAACGTAAATTATACATCAATAACAACGATGATAATGATTGTTATATCACAAACAGACCAAGAAGAAGTTGAGTGACATGCATGATACGTGGGAGCATGACAACATGTGATCTATGTCTTGTGTCATGTGATGTATTCCATGCATCATGTGACATGCTCGAAACAGACTATGACTAAAATCACAGAAACATAAATTATACATGAATAACAACAATGATAATGATTGTTATATCACAAACAGACCAAGAAGAAGTTGACTGAGATGCTTGATACGTGGGAGCATGACAACAGCAACCCGAATGAGGAGGAGATCCAGTCACAGTTCCGCAGTCTCAAAGGTGTAGAGTCCAGTGAACTCACCAGAGCGCCCTCCATGAAGAGAATAAGGACCCCGCAGACGGAGGAACTCAGCTACCTATTGGTGAGGCTTCATAACATCACATTGTAACAATCAGCCACGTCCGTGATCTGTTTCATGTGTCATGTGATGCACACAACCAACCATGCGACTAAAAACACAGAAACAGAATGTTTCAATGCATAAGTTATTGTCTATTTTATATTTTATCATGTGAATATTCGAGAAAAAAAGTCACAATGCTATATGATATTTTGGTTTGTATGACTACCCTAAAAAAGTGGCCGGAGGCATTATGTTTTCGGCTTGTCTGTCCATCCGTCTATTCCCTTTTCGTTCTTGCAATATCTGATTCACTTTCAGAAAATGTTGATGTCTAATATACAATTTGCAAATTATGTATGTATTCTTTCCATAGAACCGCAGGACAGAAATATTTTTGAGATTTTGACTGTCATTTCTTCAGTTCATTTCAGTGTTCATATTTTCCAAGTTTATATTGCATATGTCTATTATGCAATAATTATAAGGCAGTCCTAAGGAATATAATTGTTGTTTATTCCTGTTACTTCTGCAGAATTTCAAAGATCAGCTTGATAAAGGGAATGCTCTGTGTCGCATGCAAGCCAGGAGAGACCTCATCGAGACAGCAATAGGACCAGGTAACAATGTCATATAGGAGAAATAGACAATCGGTTTAGAATGTTATGTATTGAAGCGTGTGTGGAATGCCAACTGATGAAGAAAATAAAGTTTAATAAAGAGACCCTAAATTACAAGACAGCATCAGGATCAGGTAACTATGTCATATGGGAGAAATTGGTTTTGAGTGGTGTGTTATGAGGTGTATAATGAGGGAATATGGTAATTTGATGTGAAAACCATGCTTGTTGGTCTACTGAGTAAGATAAATAGACCCTAGATTACAAAAATAATGATAGGATCAGGTAATGATAGGTGTCATAAAAGAAAGAGAAAATATTGGTTTTGAATGTCGTATTATAAAGTACATGTATGTGAGAAAGAATAATTGATGTAGGAGTCAAACTTGTTAGCCAACTGATGCGGAATATATAGGAAGATAAATAGACTCTTAATTGTAAGAGAGTGCTAGGATCCGGTAACGATGTCATAAGAGAGAAAGAAACTTGGTTTCGAGTTTTATGTTTTGAAGCTTAAAATAAAGAATGCTTTGACATGGAAATCATGCTTGTTGGCCAACCGATACCGAATGTAAAGTTTAATAAAGAGGCAAAAGAGACCCTACATCACAAGACCGTATGAGGATCAGGTAACAATTATACAGGTAACAATTACACAGAGGAAAAGAAACTATTAGTTTTGAGTGTTGTCATGTTGACTAATTATCGGTAGAAGTCATGATTGTTGAAGAGATTAACAACACAGCACTATGATCAGGTAACAATGTCATGAAGGATAAAGAAACTGTTTTGTTGTTGTTGAACCACCACTCAAAAATAATATTCTTATAAATGAAATGTATTAGTTTTAGTAGTTCATTCCACCAACAAGTTCAGACAAATAGGTTTCCAGACAAATTATATAATTTGAAAACCCATCACGATACTAAATAGTAATTGTTCATGGGTATGCAGACGAAGACTAGTTCATTGTCTAGGACGTATGTGTCTACCGTGCTTCTATTGTCTCCAAACATACGCCGGTATGGAATTGGCGCACTCACAAACGTTTGGCGCTTACGGAACCATCGGCCCTATTGGGTCCGTGAGTTCCAGTGATTAATTGCATTGTTTATGAATAGCACAACCCTTTGCAAAGTGTTTGACATCTAAGTAATATCAAACAACGGTACCAAAAACATATAACCCTGTGTTGTTCTTTGCGTGGCGGTCCCCTTTAATTAAATGTGTGTGCCAAAGACATAACTGAACATAACTTAGTATAACTCAAGAATGATATTAAGGGTAATGTCAAATTTCCATTCATTAATTGAAACCAAAGGTAGTTTGCAGCAACCAAAAAAATACACGGGGGCGACAGGCGATTCGCCCCCGAAACCTTTGAAATCGCCCCCGTGAGCCAGGGCACGGGGGGGGGGGGAAAGTTTTTTTTAATTTTTTAAAATAATTTTCTGCATGATCGGAAAGCGCCAGAAACGTACCAAACATGGCATAATCGGATAGGTCACAACATGATAAATATTGATAATCATTTATTAGACCCGTGAGCAGTGTAAACGATGTAAACAAAAATAAGAGCCCCTGTGAGCCCCAAAATAGCCCTCGTGAATAATTTCACGAGGGCGTTTTTCTCCCTCAAAAATTTCAAAATCGCCCTCGTGAAAAAAAAGTATTTTTTTGGTTAGTTTGCAGGCTGATCTGTTTGTCAAACTTCATAGAAATATTGTAAAATAATTGACACCACAGAGTGATATGTACATGTACCGTATTTGTCGGTGTATTAACCGCTCCGGTGTATTAACCGCACCCCTAAAAAAAAAAAAAAAAAAAAAAAAAATGGTGGTTAATACGGTCGTGTATTAACCGCACCCCCCTTTTTTTTCTTTTTTTTTTTTGAAAAAAAGTGCGGGTAATACACCGACAAATACGGTATATCAAATATAAAACATTGAAGTGTGCATTTATTCTGTGCTTGCTAGTTAAATTGTCAACATAATGTGAATTAACATTTTCAATTGTTTTCTTTTTACAGATGCACCAAGAGACCATTCTAACAAGTAAGAGGGAAAAAATACATTATATTGTCAATCACATTATCCTTGTTGTGCCAAATCCTGAACATTTTACATACGTTATTGTTTGTAATATTCATTTGATAGTATTTACAGTATGTGCATTCGTATCAGAGTTATACTTTTTGTCAATATTGAATTATTATGATGATTTAATAGTGAATAATGATCCCCAGGATTTTTCAAATTAATTCATTAATTAGTATCTCAATAACAAAGAGAAATCATATTTAAAAAAACAAAGTTAGTTTCAAACTTTTACTAGGATGAGGAAAACAACCAGCCATGAAAGAACTACTGGAGATGCAAATGAGTTTGGTAAATCAGACAAACAAAGTTACTAGATCACTTTAATGTGTTAATAGTTATATTGATGAACATTATAAGAAGGCCAACACACTAATACTAAATCTCTCATTTTCTCTCTGCATATCTGTTTTAACAGAATTATATGAAATGAAAGCTTTGATGATTTCTTTCAATAAGTGTAGAAATCTCGATTTTGATTTTTGTCTACAAGTGCCTGATTTTGTGAGAGCAGGTCACAAATAAGAATATATATTTTAAACAATAGTAACATTGATGGATAAGAAAGAGGGCTAGCACACTAATACTGAATCTCTCCTTTTCTCTCTGTGTGTTAATCTGTTTCAACAGGATCATGAACCACATGAACCTCAGGAGTGGTCACTTGAGGGAGAGACCAGGCTCGGTCTACATGCGTCTTTTTGGAGGCGATCTGCAACAATACCTGACTGTGAGTATCGAGTGACAAAGAGAAAGCAAATGCAATCAAACCTGTCTTTTAACAGCCACCTGTCTATAGCAGCCAACCTGCCTATAGTGCCCACCAAATGTGTTCCCATGCAGTTAAACATGTCTTAGCAGCCACCTGTCTATAGCAGCCAACCTGCCTATAGTGCCCACCAAATGTGTTCCCATGCAGTTAAACATGTCTTAGCAGCCACCTGTCTATAGCAGCCAACCTGCCTATAGTGCCCACCAAATGTGTTCCCATGCAGTTAAACATGTCTTAGCAGCCACCTGTCTATAGCAGCCACCTGTCTATAGCAGCCAACCTGCCTATAGTGTCCACCAAATGTGTTCCCCTGCAGTTAAACATGTCTTAGCAGCCACCTGTCTATAGCAGCCAACCTGCCTATAGTGGCCACCAAATGTTATCCATGCAGTCAATCCTACTCCTACATGTATCTTAGCAGCTACCTGTCTATAGCATCCAACTTGCCTAGATCGTAGTTGCTACCAAATATGATCCCCTGCAGAGAAAAAAAACACAATAAAATAGTCTATAGAGGTCACCTGTATACAGTGGTCGAATTTCTTGTTTCCCTTGGCTGATCACAATACACCGGTTTAGATGTTAAGTCAAACCTGTGTATAATGACCGTTACTGGCATAGATCTGTGGAAAGTACTTTTGTTCAAGGGTGAATGAATAGATCATCCCCCCCCCCCCCCTTCAAACAAAATAGATCACTTGGAGATCATTCACCAGTGATGACGACCTAAGGTATACCAGGAAAGTGGCCTCTGTAGATGGGTGACTTCTATAGACAGGTTCCATAACATTGGTTTGCTGTGCAAGAGAACATTTGTAATGGCCACTAAAGACAGGTTGGCTGCTATAGACAGGCGACTGCATGAAAGCTCAGGTGCATAGTTGATTTATATTTCGAATCATTTTAACCTTTTGATTGCAATCCAAATAAATCCCTCCTAAATGTCTGACCTTACTGGAAATAGCTGTTAATGTTGATATTCCTACTTACATTTAAGTAATTTGTTCGTCATTTTGGTAAACCCTTGTGGGACTACTGTAAACATGGTAATATTTGAACTGTATTATTTTTGTGCAATTCACGCTAGATTTGTGAGCGCGAATTCTAAAACCCGCAACAAATATTTGCCTGATTTTTAGAGGGTATTCTGAGTGTGTGAAGAATGAACAGGAAGCATACGGTACCTCGTGTATTTGGTGTACATGTACATAATGTGTGATGGGGGAGTGTATTAACTTTGGTTTTGAGCGCATACAGTACTATTGGAGCGCGCCAAATAGTTTTGAAAGACACAATTTCCTTCCATATAAAATGTGTTTGTGAAGGATTGTATGTTCCTCTTGGAAAGGAAAAATAAATGAACATTTTCTTAGCGCAAATTGAAGAACCCGTGAATGTCTTTTTGTGCTGCCCAGCGCGAATATTAATCACGCGAATATAACCATGTTTACAGTACCACAATTGGTTTTAAAAACTTGTAACCCGGGTACGCAACCCTCTTTTCTTTCTTTTACAGTCGGGAGATTTTCAAATTCCACCTGTGGTAGAAAGTTGTATAGACTACATCACAGTGTATGGTAAGTGGCATTTTCTTCCCATGACATCTGTCAAAATGTTCTGTCCACCTTGTATTAAAACTCTCATAGTACAGAACATATAATTATGATTGATTATAACTATAAACAGTTGATTAATTAATTGTTATATTCATTCATATATATGTGACATTTGATTGCACCTTTCTATGTATAAATATATTCAATTTGTTTTGTACATTTCCATGTTTTAAAGATATTTATTGCTTTCAAAGAGTCTGAAACAAAATGTTGTGTCTTTAAAACATGACAACAAAATTAATCTGAATATTTTATATGTCCCACTTCAAAGTAGCGGGAGACATTACATGTATGTTTTCGGAGGCCAGTCTGTACTCAGTGGCGAAGCTTCCGCCCCCCCCCCCCCCCACACAATAATTTTACAAAGCGATGAAGAACATAAGGGGAATATCCATAGAAAAATAAAGATATACGTAGAAAATAAAGATATACATAGAGTTTGCCCTCAATAATTTGTGTGCCCTCCCAGTCAGCCTGACCAAACTAAGCCACCGTTTTGACTAGATCTCTTCCATCCATCCTGATTTGTTTAACCTGTGATTTGCACTTTGCTCATACATCACTCACAGGACTGAACCACCATGGAATCTTCAGGCTACCCGGTTCTCACTTAGAGATCAACGATATGAAGGAGCAGTTTGAAAAAGGTATTCAGTCCTTTTTATGCCTCTGCCAACCAAGTGGCCGGAGGCATTATGTCTTTGGGTTGTCCGTCCGTCCCGTTTTCGTTCTCACGATATCTCAAGAACCGGTGGACGGTTCAATTTCAAACTTGGTTTGAGTGCACATATTGGGGTGACAATGATCTGATTAGATTTCAGGGGTCATGAGGTCAAAGGTCAAGGTCAAAGGACTCAATACGTATGCAAAAATAGCTTGTAATGGCAAAATCTCAAGAACTTAATGTAAGATTGCAATCAAACTTGGTCCCTGAATATATAGGAGCCAATGTAGCTATCAGATTTGGGGAACATGAGGTCAAATGTCAAGGTCATATAGGACTCCTTATGTTTGCAAAACTAGCTTGTAATTGTGATATCTTAAGAACCAGTATACAAATTACCATCAAACTTGGTACTTTTTGTATCTTGGGGAGCTAATAACATTATTAGATTTTGGAGTCAGCAGGTGAAAGGTCAAGGTCATGGCAAATTATATGCAAAAATAGCTCGTAATTGTGATATCTAAAAATCTGGTTGATTACCGTCAAAAATGAATTTACAGAATAAATTCAGTGCGTTTTAATTTGGGCTTGATTTAAAAATCGCGTGATAGCAGAGGCATCATTTTTGACTGCGCGCAGTCGAAGATCCATCTAGTTGTTGTATTATATCTAGCATCAGTGATATCTACTTAGAGAGAAGGTTGATATAAATGTGGTAACCTGTGTACTTAGTCCTACTATGATCACATTTGTATCGTGCATGTTATGGATTCAAATTATGTATTGTGTTTTAATATTGCATTGTTGATTTGGTTCCCATCTATTACAAACATTTTAGACAATAGAAACAAAAAACTGCTGATAACTGCTTAAAGGGATAGTTGAGTTTTGGTAGAGAGGGCGCTAGACTACTTTTTTTTTTGTGAGGTAATGAAAAACTGAGTGTAAAATTTGAAAGAGCATGATATTTAAATAATAAAATCATCTTTGTTTGATCAAAATCGGTTCAGAGACGGCTGAAATATCCATAAATTGAACAATTTGTAATAAAGCTGGGGCCCCAGGTTTATTAGAGAATTTTGAACCAGCCGTTAAAAATTCAAAAAAATGCTTCCTCTTTTCCAAAAGTTACAAAATAGGTATTTAAATAGTTGTTGGTTATTTCTCTATCTAATCACTATTTCAACAAAACATCACATGCACAATATTTTATTCAAAATGGTTGAAACCGATGAGTGTTTAGAGAGCGCCCTCTTATACAACTAACGAATGGGCTTCTTGTGATAGTCAAATCTATTACCGAGGTGGGCTCAAAATGATTATTACCCGAAGCGTAGCTGAGGGTAATAGTCATTTTGAGCCCACCGAGGTAATAGATTGCCTATCACAATCAAGCACATTCGTTAGTTGTTTTATATCACTCATCAATATCAGTGATTGTGTTCAGCTTATAGCAAAATAAGTGAAAATCTCTTGAATATTTCATAAAATCGCTTGTAAATTTTGATATAAAAATCAATCGACATTAATGAAGCCAGTTTGAGCCTCCAGAACCACGGCGCATCTTATACGCTTAAAGTCATTGTTATTTTGCGCAAACAATCGCAAAGACGCAAAACTGAGTGCGCACCAACGCGCTGGCAGTTGCGCACATACGCGATGAATGCGTGCTAGCGCTCCCACGGATGTGCTTATTGGCTGTCTTGGCGTTCTTCTTCCTAGGTGAATAGTTTTTACCAACAAGGGCAATCAAGTGACTAGAACGTGTGCGCCATAGAGTACTGCACAAATTTGATCGCGTGTGCATTTTTCTTAAACACATGATCTATGGAACGAGCGCGTAACGAACTTTTAGAGTTAATTATTTTACTAACGCCCCGGTCACGTTATTTTGCGAGTTGTCCAAAACTATCGTTTGTCAAATTCAATGGTAAAACGATCTCATGAGGGATATAATACGTTTTAACGGCTCTTTTTTAATGATAACATGATCTTTACTACGTCATTTGTAATTTTGTGTTCCTTTCTAGTTATAACTATTAGTTTGTAATGTAATGATGCAGGTTTTGGTTACTAAAATTCAGTTTCACCAAAACTGTACTCTCCTTACCAGAACTCGACTATCCCTTTAACCACTAGAAAATGTGAATTAAGTAAATATGGAGCCCAAATGAGGCCTGAGCGTTCGATCATAGTAAAATTTTGATAAATGAAAAGATGACAAACACACAACAAAACTAGAAGTTATTGACATGAGACAAGCGAATCGAAGACAAGTAAACAAGCAATTAAGCACAGCTTTTGCAAGAAATGTAACTTGCATAAATTACCAACAATATTTTGTGTTAGATTACAGGCAAAGAGCAGGGTGATGTGAACGGGGTTACCAGTGTTCTCTAGGCGTACTAGTATGATCACATTTGGTTAAAATCCAATTTAGCACAAATATTTAATTCATGTTAATTACTGAATGCAACTCATGTCAATAACCAAAACAATGTGTTATGATTACAGGCAAAGACCCAATCTATGGCCTGGGTGAGCAAGGTGATGTGAATGTGGTGGCCAGTGTACTCAAGGCCTACTTCAGAGAGCTACCGGAACCACTCTTCCCCATCGACATGTTCGACAGATTCATGGACTGCATCAGTAAGACACATCCCCTTTTTAATGGCTTATTAATTTTTCCAATAAAAACTTTGACTTTAACATGCCAGATATACATCATAATAATTTAACAATTCAAAAGATTTGTCTTATTGATACAAAAAGACCAAGATAATTTTGTGTGTCTTCATAGAATGGAGGAGTGCATAAATTATATTGTTATTCTTAAAACAAAGAATTTGTTCATGATTAGGTTGCTTATTTGTCATGAATAATTGATTAATCTACCTTGGATATGTTTAACATAGAAACATGACTATCATTACTCATTTTAGTGCAAAGATCCATGTAAAAGTTGGCAGCAATAGCTGTTTTAATTACATTATGTATTTCGTTATCTTAATCTTCATCATCATCATCAGGATAAGATCAACGTCGACGTCACCGCCACCGTCAACGTCAAAGACAACATCAACGTCATCATCATTATCAACATCATTATCATTGTCACTATTATCACCACCATTATCATCGTTATCATCATCATCATCATCACCATCTTCAACATCATCATCGCCCATGCCGCTGTCGTTCTTGTTTGTGTTGTCGTCGTCATTCTTATCCTCCTAATCACGATTACTATCGATTGTTGTTGTTTACAGAGTTACCTTCAGGCAAGGAGCGGATTGATGCCCTGACAGCCATGATTGCCGAGTTATCCACATCAGTCATGATCATCATGAGATACCTCTTTTCCTTCCTCAAAACGTGAGTCAACTTCAAGAAATGGAGTGTCCTAGCTTATTGCTTTCGGGTTGTATCTGTTATATTTCTTTGGGTTATACTGTATCTGTGGTATTGTAAAAGATTGATAAAAATAAATTAGTGAGAAAGTGCACGAGTACAAACACATACAAGTTAAACTCATGTGTATAACTGTGTTGAATCATGTAAGTTGCACTTATCACAAGTTGTAATTTTCTATTACGCTACTCAGCCTTTCCTAGTACATTGATGAGCACATGATGGGCACTTGCAGCCTAGCGCTGTGCTTTGGCACCACCCTGATCAGGCCCCCTGAGGGGTACAATGAGGTGCCCAAAAGGGGGGGGGGCTGTCTTATTGCCCAAATATAATATTCCAAAAAATATGTCCAAATTTAATGAGAAATATGCCAAAATAATACTATTTTCAAACTCCATTATTTTTTATGCATAGCATCCAAATTTATTGTTCCTTTCTGTTCCGTTACCCAGCCTTTCCCAGTACAGCGACGAGCACATGATGGACGCTCACAACCTGGCGCTGTGCTTTGGCCCCACCCTGATCAGACCCCCTGAGGGGTACGATGAGGTGGCCTACCAGTGCAACATCAACGACCTCGTCGACACCATGATCCTCTTCCAGAACGAGATCTTCCCCTCAAAGCCGGGACCCATCTTCACACTGGACAGCAATGCTGATCTCAGGTAGGATTTCAGAGACATCATCATTGACATCAGAATGATAATCAAGATGATGATGTTCTTTTATGTTGTGCAGCTCCAGAGGTACTAAATTAATTTGCTACAATATTTATATTTTATTACCTTGGCTTTAGCTGAGCTGCTCTGGTATGGCGCATTTAGCAAATTCAAGAAATCAAACCAAAGGGATGAATGCCTGGAGGGTGTTTCACAAAGATCCTAAGTTGAACTTAACTCTAAGTTAGACTTAGGAACTATGGAAAGCCGTTAGTTTCTTTGAAACAATATTATATAATTTCTTTTAAAAGTCAATGTTCATTCAAATCATCAGTATTTTCTATTATCAAGGGGATTTCATGTTTTTGATGTAGAATTCATGAAAAGACTAAAATACTTGCATTTTTGCTTTTGAATATATTTTATTCCTAGGCTACAAATGGCTTTCCATATTGTTGAAGTCCAACTTAGAGTTAAGTTCAACCCTGGTATCAATTGGTTGCGAACACGATATCCCATCATTGTTAGTCAAGGCCCCATCTGATCATACCAGAACACGTCCACATAAGATTTTGCCTTCGAATGCAACTTTGTGATTAAACACAATTTACAAACTCCCTTTGATTTGAATGACTCACAGGAAATTTGCAGCCCTTACAATCAATCATATTGCCCTTAATGTAATGAATGGTTGTGTTTGATTCAAACATATAGGGAAACTGACCAGAAATATATAATTAAAATGAAAATGAGTAAAGAAAATGGGATTCCTCCGGGATTCGAACCAGAGACCTCCAGATTGCTAGACTGAGCTATAGAAAACCTTAGTGCATTGTTCGTCCCTGAAACCCCTTAGTATTTAATGCTCGTGGGGTCATGGTTGTATGGGTGTAGATGGTTGTATTTGATGGCAAGTTGAGAAGTATGCAATATTTGTTATTCAATATTCAATGAGTGCAGACAAAGTGTTTGCATATATTGATAACTATATAGCTTTGTGGTAAACACGCATTATTAAATTCAGTTGCAAAGATTATACCCCCAAAAAAATTCTTACTCAAATATTTTTGTTTGACCATTTATCTGATGATTACCCACTAGTTCAGATAAACCTTGTTACAAGCCATGCAATGAAGCTGGGGTATACAACTCAATATTTGTCATTAGTCATTTCCTTTCACTTTCGATCCAATTATTAAGATTATATGAACAATGAGTAGATGACATCAGTACCCAATCCATCTTATGGTAACGCAAGCCATTTATTTAGATAGATGATGTTTTGTTTCAGTTTTACATGGTTGTAAATTTGATTTGAAATAATAATGATTTGTGTTGTGATTGTCTTTGCAGCCCTGCCGGAAGCTTGGAGACTATTCCAGAGTCTGTGATAGATGACGGGGACGGTGGCATTGATAGTAAGTGACCTCATCTTCCTTCTAAAAGTTACAGATTCGTTATAAAATCCTTGCTTATGAGATGTTAGGTAGACCATAGAGTTAAAGGGATCTAGTAACCTTTTTGGCATGTGCAGAAAGTGATGAATGGTTGTTAAAATGTGTAGTTTTGTGATTTGATATGTCCTCTGAGTATTGTGTGAAAATTTCACATCAAATGGATGTTATATGGCTGAGTATTGAGCAAAAATACAAAGTGATGTTCCCAAACTCATTGCACTGACTTTGTACACGATTATGACTATCCAGTGGATAGTTAAAAATCTGAAAAATGAAATCGTAAATATGTTTTTAACAAAATGGAAATTCGAAAAACTAAAACCTGTTCCATGCTTCTATTGTTAATACAAATACAACGAGGTATGAGAGAACCGCTAGATTTCCAATAAGTAAGTAAGTTGAGGATTTGGACAATGTTACTAGATCACTTTAAGTTGGTTATCTGGTCGGTTATTTGGGTTATGCAGATGTATTCCATCAATTATAATTATTAACGCCTGGGACCCCCTTTATTGTCGCCATCCGATAGATCTAGCCAAGTGAGCTCTGACCACTAGACCAGAACACCTCTTCATATGTAAACTGAACTGTTTTAGTCTGTGAACTTTTGATCAGCCTATATATGTACTGACTGGACTAAATAAATAAATACAAATAACTGACTTGATCTAAATCATAAGTTTGAATTACTCTTTTCACCTTCCTTTCTATCACAGCCCAGCACAGCTGCATCCAAGGAAATTTAACTGCATTTGTGTGAGAACAGTTAAGATAATCTTTTCCTCAATTAACTGAGTTTGTGTCCAATCAATTTCTCCACCCCAGTGCCCCTCACAGCAACAGCAAGGGAAGACTACCAGGGGAAATCCCCCGATGAGCTGAGCTTCTATCGAGGGGATTCCCTCAAGCTCTACCAGAGAGTGAATGACAAGTGGTGGAAGGGGGCCAGAGGGGACCAGCAGGGGCTCGTCCTGGAGAGCTACGTCACACTATCCGACTCTCTCATGTAAGTCACTGCGATAGAGCACAAAAGTACCGATGTCACGTTCTTTCATTATAACTAATGTTTAACTACATTGTACTTTTGACAGTGTTTTTATGCCTCTGCCATTGAAGTGGCCAGAGGCATTATTTTCTTTGTATGAAGTGCAATAGTGAATAATAGCCTGCAAGATTACTAAAGATGCACCTGAAAGCCAATCAGTTAGAGCTGGGAGATTGTCTTCATAGCAACTGACTGGTCACAACATGTTTGGCTTGCCTGATATTGTTTAGAACTATTACCCATGGCAATGAAAGTGTGACATCCCACTTTGGTACTCTATTGTGGTATCCAAGTCAAGCTAGTATTCAACGTAATCTTGTAAATCTCTGCCTCTTCTTCATTTTCAATACATTAGTTTCATGTTTTCAAATTTATGGTGTTTTATTGTGGGTAATCCGAAGAACTAGATATACTCTTCCCTGTTCCTTGGTATTGTAGTTTTGTTGTTGTTGTTGTCATTATGTACTTTGCATAGGTTGTTGTTACAAGGACAAGTTTTTGTTACATTAAAGTGAGCTTTTTGTCAACTAGGTTTGCATAAAAAATATTCATACATCATGAACCCTCACTTTTACTATGTATGAATTCGCAGTTCCTCACATTTCATTAGTGTTTTGTTTCATTGATTTTAATTGATTTCGATAGAGGTGTTCTGATATAATAGTAAGAGCTATTCTCTTTGCACATAACAGCCTCAGTTAAAAAACTGGGCTACACAAAATAGACCAAAAATGATGGTAGAAATAGATATGATTTATTAATATGTTTATAAGAATGAAAATGTAATTCGCTGGACAAATACACATTCTAGTTCATAATTGTATAGCTTTTTAAAGCCAGCTAACCCGCTTTTAAATTATAGTTCTGTACATTAGAGTGAATAAACACTTAAAACAGTATTTTGCAATAATCACCCTAGTTTTAGAAAATGGTTGATGTAGGCTTTTACCACACATCAAACACTGTAGATTGATTTTGTAGAATCTGATGAGTAACTTCATCATGATATTGAATGTAAAACTTCCCTTTTTGACTAAACTCGTAAGGCTTTATATAACTCTAGTCACCAGAGATATGTGTCAAAGCAGTATATACATTTCAAACAGAGCAGCTTAAATTTATTCTCTTTATCATAAAGATTTAGTAAACTAATTGGTTTAAAGTTGAACGAAAATCGGAAAGAAGGAATATATACTGCTTTCTAATACTAATCTAACATTTTGATTGGAAAGGGACATAAGATTTGCTCTTATGCACCATATAAAGAATTTCTTCTGATAAATAAGAGGAACATATTCTTGTTCATGTGTTTTCTTCCTTCTCATGTTTACCCTGTTTCAGTTTCTCTCGCAACTTATGTTTCTTGTATTGTATGATTTTATCTTGAGATCCTGTTGCATAAAGAGTTGCGATCAATCCCCCTAATCTGCTCCTTTGCAGTATATAACATAGATAGATTGGTTTTAACAGTAGATTGAACTTCAAAGCCACACTACTTGTCTAGGACTGCCATTTCTGTATGTGACAGCTTTCCTTAAAATCTTTGTTTTGTTCTTCATTTGTTGTTTTTTCTGTTCCTTATTTGTCTTATTAAAGTGTAATTCCCTCGGGTTGGCTGGCTAGTAGGATTTTAACATTGTGTATGCCGCGCAACGAAGTGGCCGAAGGGTCACTATGTCAAAGGTGACTGTGCTCATAAAAATTGCACAATGACGGAGGCATCCATTTCAACTGAGCGCAGTTGAAGATCCACCCAGTTCCTTTTTTCATTTGAGGGTGGAGCCAAAATTTTACTTTGATCAAACATGCTTGGCCTGGCTTGATCAGTTCTTCATGCCATATAATGCATAATTACTACGCAAGGCATTTGTTAAAAAGTAATCTTGCCTCATGGATAATATTGAAAGAATTGCCCTTAAAATTTAACTTCTAAACATTCAGATTATTTGTCATTTTCAACTGAATTAATGTATATTTCTTTGTACTGTCGTGTGTAACTGTGCTTCATTTTACCTGCATATATCCTTGAAACATGTTTATTCTACCTATAATGCCTATATGCTCTTATCAAACAACACCCCTTGTATGTAATATCATGAAACCTGCATGATGGTAACTGTCCTAAATAAATTCATCTGCTTTTGCCTATTTACTCTCCAACAGAACCCAATTATGAATACATTATTTTGTAAAGCAAAGGTGAGGTAGTTTTTGGTACAACTAAACCCCTAAAAAGAGTTCAGAAAATCAAGTTTGAGCATTGATATCTATCTTGTTATGAAATGATCCTACTCAAGTTTGAGCCTGTTTAATAATAATAATAATTACATTTATATGGCGCTTTGTACGGGCGTTTCTAAGCGCACTGGTGGTCTGTCTAAATAAGAAAACTAGTGAACACAATAGCATAAAAACAATACAACACCAAAGTCAAAGTAACAAATAAGAAATAACAAATACATGTATATAACTGTGTGCGCCTCCAGAAAATTACAACTGCTTAAAAAGATGAGTTTTGAGGAGGATTTTAAATGATTCGATAGATGTGGCATTCTGAATATGGGGTGGGAGTTTGTTCCAAAGGGTGAGGGCAATGGACGAGAAGGCTCGGTCACCATAACAAGTTTTTGCACGTGGGCCATGTAGTAATTGTCTCGTTTGTAATAATGATGAAATTATGGAATATGCAGTAGCCATGCCAAAAGTGAAATGTTGCAAAATACAATGCTATTGTTAATGTGAATATTCCATTTGTTCGGAGATTGGCTGTGTTATGAAGGATGCTGAGGCGGTCACACAATAACAGTGCATTTTGCAACAATTAAATCTTGACTTGGCCCCATACTGCGGTGTAATGCACATTCCATGATTACAAAACCATTACAAATGATGCATCAATGTAACTGTAAGGGGAATAAACAGGCTTTTGAATGATACCAAATTCATGTAAGATGATATAGAGACAAGAGAGATATGAACGCTCAAACTTGAATTGCAGAACTTTTCGTGAGGGGTATGTATTCTTTTAATAGCTCTATTTAACGTAATTTTACTTTCAGCCACCTTCAGAATTTGCCTGCTGCTTATTCTCACCAAGTTTCAACTTTCCGAATCACTACTAACATTTCTTTTTCATGGGAATTTCTTGCAGAGGGCATGTGTTAACAATTGGAGAGTTTGTAATTCATTTCAAACAGAGAGAAACTGATCAGCAATATATAATTTGAATGAAAAATAAACAAAGAAAATTGTGTTTCCCCGGAAATCGAACCCGAGACCCCCGGAGAGCTAGACTGGTGCCCTACGGACTGAGCTAGAGCCCATTTGTCAGTCATTTGTCCCTTTTCTTTGTTCATTTTTCATTTAGATTTTGATTTTAGCGTAACACTCATTCTCCAAATACAGGTCTATTAATAATATTTGTATAAACCCTTCTCAAAATGCACAACCTTGATGCACTCAACCCCTTTATTCCTTGGGGGGAAAAACATGTTGGGTTGAGTTACGATTCTATCCATGTCATTGCTGTGGCATTTGCACAATTTGTTCTTTTGTTTTGTTTTTAAATAGTGCGAGTGTCAGTTATTTTGCTTACTGCAAAACAAAATGGAATTGAATGCAATTTTGTAAGATGAGGGTCCAAGAGATATTTTATATAGATTAGCCTGATATGAATATTAATGCCATCTAGTAAATTATACATGTAGTTACTTTGGGTCCAATGATAATTTATACAAATGCATGTCTTACTTTTTTTCTCGAAACTTAAGGGCATAGTAGAAATCACACTGAAGTCTGTTATCTGTACTATGATATTAATGCCCACGTAACACAAATATACCCAAATATGCTCGTTACACAGTTATCATCACTATATTTAGTTCTTTTAATTACAAAAAACACATATTACAGTCTGTCGGGTACACCAGGGAAACTAATGTAATGTTTTTGCCTGAAAATATGTATTTTCTTTGAGGAAGTTATCATTGTCATTTTAATTGTATATACACTTCATTTTCCAGAGATTAAATAGCATACTAGTTGGGTTGGAAAATTATGCTTTCCACTTATGGGCAACTCCAGCGTCTCGGGACATTACAAACAGACAGTATTTTCATGACTTTCCAATGCCACTACTAATTCATACCTCTACCTAATGTCTAACTTTTATTTTGATTACAAAGCAATAGCCTGGTTAAGTATGCAAAAAAAGTTTCAGAACATTTATCCAATTCGTTACCGAGTAATTCTGCAAAATGTGCGCCGTCACAGACATTACATTTTTTGGACATGACTTTTTTGCATCCATATACATCTTTGCAAAAAATCTGAGTTCTGAGACCTCACAAAGGTGATTTAGGTATTCAATTATAGACAAGGCAATGATGAATTTAATCCAAGTTGGATTTTGCGAAACTGGCCAGGTATATATGATCTAGATAACAAAACGTTGCGTCACGGACATTACAGTTTGTCCGGAGGATTTGATTAATTAAAAATATACTTTAGAGCACTCAAAAGACTGAAATTTTAATCTGAAAAGGTACTTTGATTATCAGTCATCAAATTTGGTGCCTTAAATAATAAAAATACCAGAAAATTTGGAAAATATAAGGATTTTCCTAAAATTTGCACAGGGTAGTCCCATGTGTGGAGTTTCATGTATGGTTTCCGTTTCTCCTATTTAAGGAGACACCCGAGAATTAAAAAAAATCATGTGAACTGAAAGATATAATCATAGGATCATGTTGTATGGACAAATAATCCAGAAAAAATCAATAGGATTTGAAATAGAGCCAATTTTTTTTTTAGTTCATGTCCACTTTTTCGTGGAATTGCCCTTATAATGTTAAAAAGCAAATAACAATGTTTTCTCAGATAATAATAGTGGTATAGGTATGTCTTTGCCATACTTTTCCGTAGAAACGTTTTTGCATTGAAATCAATTGTGACATTGTTGATTTATTGCAGCTGTCAAGCGCTTGTTTATATGACTTTGTGATTTTCACCTTGAAAACAACGAATGACCGACAAAGGAATGTAGTGTTCTCAACAATGAAATACATATCTAATTTCTGTACATATACGTATATTTTTAGCACATTTATGCTGCCTATTCACAAGCTTTTAGAATCATTGGGCGAAAATGTGCAATCTTTTTATAAAATCGATTAGGGTGCTATTAGAGTGTTACCTCCATGCAGCTACCATTTAGGTTTGTGATCTAAAAATGTATATCCGGGTTTTCAATGAATTAATTGAATATACCTTTAGAATGTGAGTGCAATTAATTGTTTGGTGCAAATTTGCACAATTTGCACAGGTAATTTAACATTGCAACGCTCACCAGGCAGCTTTTGCACGTTATTGAAGGCACCAAGCGATACCAAGACACCCTAATTACCATAAATCTTTGTAGAAGAGTATTAGGGCATTATATTCATGTCCACAGATATGTCATTTTCAAAAAAACCACATGTCACTTAAAGTGTGGTGGTTTCAATATCTTTATAAATTTACCAATTACCATGCCATGCATTTGCGATGACATATCAAATATTTTTGTATCGATCACTGTATTAGCAAGTGTGCATATGATATAACTAGCCTTTTGTCCGTCTTCACCTACACATTGCATACAAATGAACCTGTATCTCTCTTCTTTGTTAAATGCAGAGATGAATCTAAAAGTCTTGTATATTATCTAGATGTTATTTCAGAATGAACAAACTCATTTCAACAGAACTATTATGGTATGCTGTATGCAGTAATATATGATGTTACCTCTCATTGCTTGATGCAGATATGAATCCGGAAGTCTTTTATGTTTCTAATTTTCTGTGCTGTTATACCAGAATTGCACAGTTGTTTCCTAAATAACTGTACTGGCAGGTTATATATTATGCATTCATCTTGTCTATCTCTGATAATTTATTGCAGAGAGAGGTCAGGCAGCCTGGTATCCAGCACCACCTCTTCCACCACAGCGAGCCCAGACCACGTGAGACACAACAGCGACGAGCTACGCCTCAACACCGACAACGATGACCCCAACCCTTCGGCCTCCACCCCAGACATTGTACGGGATGCCGTCAGACCCTTCACCTACCCCATGCCGGGTGGTAACTATTCCACCCCCACCACCCCCACAGGGTCAGCGACCAAGAAGCCCCCTCCCGTCAAACCCAGGCCCACGCGCCCCACCAGACCACACAAGCCCTCCGCGCTGATGTCGCCTTCAAAGTCACAGACCCTTTGAGTATCGATCGCCTAATACTGTAGTAGGTGGGCACGGATTTGTCACTCTCATACTGTTGCTATTCTCATACACTGGCAGTTACATACGAATTGACACATGCGTCATGTGCGTTAAATATGCATTTGTACACATTTCCATGCAAAAAAAGACGCATTGGATGCATCTTAAGTGTCAAGTCTGATCTAATTGCCACAGTATATTATAACCTGCATTCGTCCTCGGATGTCTACGTTTTTTATATATTGATATTCAACCTTAACATAAAAATCCATCCTTATTCTACAGATTTTGAAATGAACCATAACACATATTTTTATACAATTTGCAGTGGTATTTATCAATTAGTTGCACCATGCTTATAAATCTTCTTCCTTTTTTTTTTGCCTAATTTTTTTCTACATACATATATGTTTATTTTGCACTTAGAGATGATTCAAGTGTACTTTTCATTATGTTTCCCTCCTAATTTGGAGCAGACATGCTTGTTATGTATGCCGTGTTAGTGCATCACCAATGGCGCTAATTTGTGTGTGAATCTCTGCTATATGAACATAAACAGATAATAGGTGTTCCAGTTTAAAATGTAACCAGTTCTTCATCAAAGATGTTTAAATTTGTGCACACAGAACATAAGTAATAACATTAGGATGGTATATGTATATGACGTGTTTCCAAGCAATACACTTTTTTTGTCATTTTCAATGAGAAATTACTAATAAATTGATAAGTAGCAGTCTGTCTCTGTGACAATTATATTCCTTTTTTCTACAAAACATGGCTAATATGTGCACATTCTTAGAAAAGTATCTACACATGCACAATGAATTTTGCCATATATCAAGGCAGTACTTCTTAGTCGTACTTAGCAGTACTTTGGTCGTCTAGGTTTACATATAACGCTTCAGAAAATATAAAGTTTGCTGATATTTTTAGGCAAACAAAATTCTCAAATATTCTCAAATATTCATTAGCCTGCAGTCACATACTTGTGCCAAAATTTGAATACATGATCTTACAGCATGTCCATTGAAAACATATTTTTTCATTCATGACAAAAGCTCGTAATTGCATTTTCTTGTGTGAATACAAATGCAAGTGTGTGTGTGTTTCTTTGTGCAGCATTCAAATGCAGCATACACAGTTGCATAATGCAACATTGATATACACTACAATATTCTCTTCTTTTTGTAAGATATACTTTTAAATTAATAATATATATATATTTTTTCATGTCAATTGTAGAATGTATAAATTGCTGCAATTGGTTTTGTTTTGTTTTTACTTATGCAATGTTTTTGTAATGTTTTCCTTTCTCTCTCTCTTTGTAACATTCCTGATACTTACATGGTAATGGTAAGCACGTGGGAATATGTTTATGATTTGCTCATAAATTTGTTTATATCAATAAACCCAGATATTATGTTATATGTTGATACTTGGCTATTGCTAAATCACCCACTGGAAGTTCTTATTTATACTTAAGTGCAAGAATTTGAACAATTACAAATAATGTGTCCAGGTCCTTGGCTTTGGGTCATATCTAACCACGGTGAAACCCATCTACAGTGGCCACTTTTCTTGAGGTGGTCACCATACACAGGTTTGACTGTAGCATCCAGTTTGTATCACTATTCATCTGTCTGTCAGTCTGTCTCTCGCACTCCAATTCTTTGCCTATCTATCTCTCTTTCTTTATTTCTCTTTAATTTAATGAATATACCAACAGACAGAACTTATGGTCATTGAATATTTTATTGGCACAAAAAATTATCTTGTCACATGTAAGAAAAGGTAGAATATTATTTGTACATTTACTTCTTTATAACTAGCGGATGATCATCACATTTAAATAATTGTGTAACAAACAAATCTGGTACGAATCTAGAAATAAGGAGCTTTTACAACCAAAATAAATAGGTCAATTTCATAAGTAAGACAATTTGTAAAACATCAACATAATGGGTATTAACGATGTTTCTTTTTCTTTTCAACTTAGTTCAGTGATAACATCTAGACCTATGTATCCATGTTTTTTTATGTATTTGATTAGCTAATCAATTATATCTTCCATGTATAAAGAAATGATTTAGTTTTCCGTTTTGAAGATGCGTTTTGTGAAATAGAAATCACTAAAAATATGAAGTATGGATGGATTATTCTTAATTCAAGCATTCCGTATTAAAACTGTACAGTTTAGAGCCATCTGTATCATCAATGGAAGATTTTATGCACACGTTAACTGATTATGATATATGAATAAGTATGTTTCATACCATTGTACAGCAAAAGTTTCCACAAAAAGTGTCATTATATGTACTTTTTGTAAATAATATATTTTGTAGAAATATAAATGGGACTACCATTTTTTAGTAAAGCCCATTGTGTATATATTCCTTGAAGGCCAACATTTTTGTTGACTAAGGAATGATTTTCAAGACACTGGTCACATTATGAAAATCAAACATAGAACACTCTTATATTGTTGTTTTGTCCAGTTATGTTTACTATAGGGAAATATTGTATATGACGTGACCATGGATTACACAGCTAGTGAAAATAATTATACATACTAAGAAAACATTTAATGAATTTAATAAATGCATTTTTTTATATCACCCATGAAAAAAGTGAATAAATTGTGAATAGGTACTCTGTATGAAATAACTCATATATTTTTCTTGTAATGGATTTGTATATAATTCATTTGAGTCCTGCAAAGGACTATTTTGTTAGCTGCATATATGAATTTATATTTAACAATTCAGCTATATTTTTTTTTTTTTCTTTTCTATGTTTACCACATATCACATTTTGTTTAATGCACAACATAATTTCATTAAGTAAAGTGTAACAGTGAATACTTAAACCTTTGCCTTTTGGTAATAATATGGTGCTTCCTCCACATTTTTCTAGTTGATGAACAATAACTTACCAAAAAGAGTGAATGCTTGTGTGTAATTTCGTGTAAAAGCTCCAGGATTTGTTTTTTTACCGGACCTGGGTCAGTTTAATGTTAGAATGTCTATTGGAATATGTTTAGACACTAGCAGCATTATCCCCAAACAGCACATCTAATACTGAACACACACAAAAAATGTATTTTATAAAAAACATATATGATGTGTAATTTGCCTATATATAGTATATCCATTCACTATGTGAATTGCTTTGAAGGTAAAACAAAGTAAGGTAAAAAGTACTTTCAAAATGTAAATGACAAGCACTTTATACACTGTCTTGTAAAATCCATCTCCCAAAAAGTTATGGTAGTCCTTTTGTAATCAATTTGTTTAATGGAAAGAAAAAAAATATTAAGTTTCTCCGAGCATCATTTGTCACCTACATGTTCTACTTAGAATTATTAGCATACATGTAAATCATCACTTGAGAGAGAGAAGGGCACCAACTCACTTTGGAGATAAAAACATTTAAAGTTTTGGAGCCTTGTAGAAACCATATAAAGCTCTCTTATGTATTGTAAGTAATATCTAAAAGATTACAATTAATTACATACAAAATGGCATCACATATAGAAGGCTCCGATCTATAAGGGGGTATGCATATCCAAATTTAGCACCCCCAAATCAACTTCGCACCCTTCTTACTCTTACCCAATGATACAAACTTTACATTTAGGTTACAGCAGTGATGATGAAGAGTCACTCAAGTATTTGTGTACATTTCTTTTATCAGCTGTATTATGTGCAAAGCAGAGTGGTACATTTCATTTAGGATGAAATATATATTTAATAGCGTCGATTAATTCTTTATCTTGGTGCAAGAAAATTGGTCTATATATTTTGAATTCTGTGTATACTGTACACATATATTATAATTTCTATGTATTAACAAAAGCTTTTATTCCTGCAAGTTTCCATTTTTTTGTAAAATCGCATTTCCATATTGCATCACTTTGTAATGTCACAAATATTGAGGGAATGTGTATTCTCTTCATTTGACATGCATGTATTATTCATTTGTTTCTCTGTACTATGTCGTATGAGTTGTAAGTTGTGAATAATTTCCTAAATATGTCTTGAGGGATGTAGCTATTTTGTTTCTATGAAATTGTAAGGGTTTGGGTTGGAAATAACATTAGAACACGATTTGTATTAAACCAGAAATAATTTTCACATTTCTTGTTCATATTGTGTTTTCTTTTACTGTAAAGTGTTTGTTCTTTATCACTCATCTCAATCAGATTATTATCAAAACCACCCAAAAAGAAATGCAAGTGTATGATTTCCTCTGATACATTTTCATCAAAATGAACTCCTTTATCTACATTTTTTTGCATATTACTGGTTGATTAAAAGGAAATTTTTGATTGCATGTTCTCTAGTGGACCGGCATGTGATGTCAAATTAGGCCCTGCTCACATTCTCCTTCCTGTAATAAAAAATGAATTTGACCAATTTGACGTCGTACTCCATCGAGACGGCAGGAAGTGAACAATGGGTGAACATGGTGGCGGGACATAATGGTGTTGCTATCACTTGCCAGTCCACTAGTGAACATGCAATCCAAAAAGTCCCTGATATGATGATGTGGATCTGTAGAGCGATATTGGCTAGCGTGAATGAACTTTATGCAAAATGTGGACAAATATATCAACAATAAGACAAAGCAGTTCAAACCTCTCATAACAAGGACTATTTATATGTGAAATACTTTCAAACAATTACTGAAAGCTTGATATGCAGCGTAACATTGCAATTTAATGTTTAAGATTTGTTAACTCTAAAACACAACCAAATATTTGTGAGAACCTTGTTTGGTTTTTTCATTCTCATTACAATAGGTTGAAAATTATTAATGGTCCTAAAACTTTAAATGGGCCTTACAGGGACATGTAATATGTCTTTATTGTAGCCAGGGCATACATAACAATAAGCATGAACCTCATAAGGAGAGTCTTGGGCAAGATATCTACATTTGTCTATTTATTATTTATGTTTTCTTCTGCAAATCCCATTCACATGAGACAACATAAATGCTGTTACTTTTCTGCAGATGATCTTATCTCTTGGAAGTATTTTTCTTTGAGGCTCTTTAAAGGTGGTCTCTGAGACCAGCCTGATCCACCTTGGAGCTCCAAGTTGCCTGGATCAGTCCTTAATCAAGTCTAAATGATGCCACCAAATGCATTGCCTTCAAATCAGAAATGTTGTTAGTTACTCTTCCGCAGTTGATCTCATTTCTTGCAAGTAGTTGTCTTTGAGTCTCGGAGACCAGCCTGGTCCAGCTTGGAGCTCCTTGCTGAACTGGCGATTCTGAACACAGAAATTAGCTACGCATGCTACCCAAATGCACTGCCTCATCATCAGAAATGATATTAGTTACTCTTCTGTAGTTGACCTCATGTCTTGGAAGTACAGTGTTCTTTGAGGCTCTTGAGGTAGTCTCTGAGACCAGCCTGGCCCATCTTGGAGAAGCTTGCTGCCTGGATCAGTCTGTTTGCAAGTCTAAACAGAGGTCTTAGCTGCACATCATGCTACCCAAAGCATCTACTTATCATCAGATGTGTTGTTACTCTTCTGAAGTTGATGTCATTTCTTGGAAGTTTTCATTGAGGCTCTTGAGGTAGTCTCTGAGACCAGCCTGATCTATCTTGGACCTCCATGCTGCCTGGATCAGCCCGTTAGCATGTCTAAACAGAGGTCTTAGCTGCCTATCATGCTTCCCGAAGCATCTACTATTATCAGAAATGTTGTTATTCCTCTGCTGTTGATCTAATTTCTTTGAAGTAGTTTTCCTTAAGGATCTTGAGTTAGTCCCTGAGACCATCTTGGTCCTACTTGGAGCTCCTTGCTGCCTGGATCAGTCTGTTGGCAGGTCTTAACAAGGGTCTTAGCTGCAAAATGATGCTACCAAAGACATTGCCCCATCATCAGAAATGTTGTTGTTATTCTTCTGCAGTTGATCTCATTTCTTGGAAGTAGTTTTCTTTGAGGCTCTTGAGGTAGTCTCTGAGACCCGCCTGATCCAGTTTGGAACTCCTAGCTGCCTGGATCAGTCTGTTGGCAAGTCTGAACAAGGGCCTGAGCTTGTTGACTTCATGGCCAGATGCTTTCTGGGTCTACATTCAACAAAAATATCAAGCAAATAATTGATACATAGTTAATAATAATACAAATGACATATAGAGCAACCACAATGCATCATACAGTACAATGCACAAATGATAAAAGTGCCTTTTTATGTGGCAAGCTTGAACAGCACCAAAATGAAATATATATTGCAGCATCTCTACAGTAGGATTTAAACACATCCTCCATTGTTTTGTTTAATGCTTAGTTTATCATGCATTTATTCATATGTGCCCTGCAACTAAGTTTGAAATCTAAAATGGCATTACAAGCCACCTGTAATTTAATATCAAATTAAAGAATGCTACTCTTACATCATCATAAAAACTAGATGGATCTTCGACTGCGCGCAGTCGAAAATGATGCCTCCGCCATTACGCAATTTATTTATATCCAGCCCAAATCAACATGTACACTGAATTAATTCTGTCAACTCAATTTTGATGGTACTCTGTCTTTTAGATCTTGACGTATCACAATTATGAGCTATAAGTGACCTTGACCTTTGCCCTCATGACCCCAAAATCTAATAAGATCATCGGCCCCCCAAGATACATACATGTACCAAGTTTGGTCAGAATCTGTCAATCCCTTCTTGAGATAACGCGATCACGAGCTATTTTTGCATATATAATGAGCTCTGTGACCTTTGACCTTTGACCTCATGACCCCAAAATCTAATCAGATCATTAGCCCCCCAAAATACATACATGTACCAAATTTGGTCAGAATCCTTCAATCCGTTCTTGAGATAACGCGATCACAAGCTATTTTTGCATATATAATGAGCTCTGTGACCTTTGAACTTTGACCTCATGACCCCAAAATCTAATCAGATCATCGGCCCCCCAGGATGCATACATGTACCAAGTTTGATCAGAATCTGTCAATCCCTTCTTGAGATAACGTGATCACGAGCTATTTTTGCATATATAATGAGCTCTGTGACCTTTGACCTTTGTCCTCATGACCCCAAAATCTAATCAGATCATTGGCCCCCCAAAATACATACATGTACCAAATTTGGTCAGAATCCGTCAATCCGTTCTTGAGATAACACGATCACTAGCTATTTTTACATATATAATGAGCTCTGTAACCTTTGACCTTTGACCTCATGACCCCAAAATCTAATAAGATCATCGGCCCCCCAAGATACATACATGTACCAAGTTTGGTCAGAATCTGTCAATCCGTTCTTGAGATAACGCGATCACGAGCTATTTTTGCATATATAATGAGCTGTGACCTTTGACCTCATGACCCCAAAATCTAATCAGATCATTAGCCCCCCAAGATACATACATGACCCAAGTTTGGTGAAAATCCGTCAATCGGTTCTTGAGATAACGCGATCACGAGAACGGTACGTACGTACGGACGTACGGACGGACGGACAACCCGAAAACATAATGCCTCCGGCTACTTCGTTGCGGAGGCATAATAATAATAATAATAATAATAATGGTGATGATGATGATGATAATTTATATTTTTATAGGACTAGCTAATATGGTTGATCATCATTTCAGGGCTCACTAACCTTCTTTTCCTGTGCTAGTCTCTCTGATAAGCCCCTTGCCTCTTCAATGATGGAGCGTGGGAGCGTCGAGATCTCTGCCAGCTTGATACCTGGCAAATGGAGAATGAGAAATGGAAATAGTGTCATGATTACTGCATGGGAGCAATGAGAACAAGAGATCAACACACATACATAAACACACACACGCAAACACACCAACGCACAATTTTACATGACTATACTTTGGAAAAACAGCTGTATATTGTGCCTCTATTGTTTTACTCATCCGCGAATATCAGAGAAAATAAAGCACAAAGTAATGTTTTACCTTTAAAATAAATTAATATCTTCTAAGGTCTATTGTTCAGCAAGTTTGTATTCCTGTACAGTCCTCGCTTTAACAACTATATACAACACACACACACACAAATACACATACACAGACACATTTATACACACAAAAACATGACAAATGCACACAAACACACATACACTCACATGCCCATGCACAAACAAACAAACAAACAAACACAAACACAGCCTACCATAGTGCTGTTCCTTTGTCCTTCCTCTGGACAGTATGTGTGTGTAGATCAGCTTGTCACTGGTGGCACCTTCACATGTTGTGTGCTCCACCTGGAAATGATAGCTGCACATAGAAAACATCAAAACAAAATAAAAGGGGGGTTTAGTTTACTTGTCAATATTATCAAAATGAACAAAAATGGAATACATGTAGTTCTTTCCAGGGGTAGATCTACATTAAACATTGTACATCAAAAGTTCATCGAAAATCAAATTAAAAAGTATACACAATTTTCATCCTTGCTGTCAATTATTTAGATCATGCAACTTGAGTAGCAATAAAACAAGTTATCAATTCTCTACATGTGGGTAACAAGGATCAAAATTTGACATATCCGTAAAATACATGTAGCATCACACTATACTTTTTAATAGAATGTACACAGATTTTTAAAATGGGCCCAACATGTTTTATGATAAAGAGATTTCAATGTTTCAATATCATGCATAAAAAATGGGCGGTCACATAATAGAAAAAAATATACAATACATTTTGCCTGTGTCCAACTTAGATAAGTATATTCTGGTTTCCTTTTCTTTATTTCATTTTTGTATCCACTGAAGTAATAAATATTGCAAGTCAAAGTTGACTGCACTTACTTTTCCACATTTGGGTAGAGAGTATCAAGGTTTGTGATTTCCCTGAAGTGAGTGGCGAAGAAGGTGAAAGCCCTAAGACTGAGGAGGAATTCGCAGATGGCATGGCAGATCCCTATCCCTTCATCACTACTAGTACCTGCAAAGGTGGAGTAGTAAATAATACAAAGAAAAATAATTTCACAAAAGTGATTATTTCGCCTCTAAGGAAGATGAGATCCCTATCTCTATTAACTCAATTATTTACTACTTGATTTGATATGTTTGGTTTGCGGTTGCACCATGTAAGAGGGGAGGATTGGTGATCCTAAGAAGGACTGTTGTTAGTCTTTCTAGGATAGTCCTAAAAAGGACTGTGGTAGTCCTGGAAAGGACTGTTGGTATTCTTGCTTGAGCTTGTAGTTATAATATGAGCTACAGTGCCGATATAGGTATTGTAAGGAGAGGGTGGGTGGTAGGAGGGGCTCAACATTTCAAACAGGTTGACTGTCTGTCGTCAGGAGATTTTGATATAACAAGCATTCCTCAAAGACCCCAGTCCAATTTTTTGGGGGACCAGTTCTAAACAGGTTAATCAATACAAACTAGGAAATAACTTCACGATCCGTTATGTTGCCTCAAATGATGAGGTACCTATTCCATCATCACTATTAGTACCTGCAAATATAAACTTCAATTACTGTTTTATTCTATTCATATTAATGCAAATATAGTATAACAGACCCGAATTCCCAGATCATTTGATTCCTAAAAGGATTCAATAGCTGCACAGAGATAAGAGGCTTTTACTGAATGCCTACTCCCAGAATTTTAGACACTCATTAGAAACATAAAGATAAATATGGTGGAAAGGACATCCAATCAAAATGTTTGTAAAACTAGTTTGAGAATCAAAGGTAATCAAAATGAATTTATAAAATCTGATATTATTGGAGATGTTCTTAAATTACCTTTTCTCCCAAATATTGTTACCTTTTCAGCAATGCAGATTTTAGGTCCGCCAAAGAGACCCACTACATTTAATAGACTTTGTTCATAAAATTCTGATCTTACCCCTTCCTAGTTCATCGATGATAACCAAGGAGTTATGAGAACAGTTCTGTACGATGTAGTTCACTTCGCGCATCTGAAATAAAACAACATTGAAAAGGTTGAGAGTTTATCCAGAATCTTGATCATGCATCATGATCATGTGATCATGCATACCTCTAGCATGAACGTTGATGCATTGGTTTCAATGTCATCATCACAACCGATACTTGAGAAGACCTGATCACAGATTCTGAAGGAAGCGTATTCAGCAGGGACGAAGCAGCCAATCTTATCCATGATCTCTATGAGCTGACTGCTTTAGATGCATTTATATCAACGTGCTCATACAAATTCAGTATTGGAATGTGTAAACATATGTTGGTGATCATACATACCTCTAGCATGAACGTCGATGCATTGGTTTCAATGTCATCATCACAGCCAATCCTTGAGAAGACCTGATCACAGATTCTGAAGGAAGCGTACTCAGCAGGGACGAAGCAGCCAATCTGAGCCATGATCTGCAACAGAGCCACTTGCTTCAACAGGGTGGACTTGCCACTCTACAATGAGATTTGTTGAAAAGAAGGTATTGTACATGTAGGTCTTAGAAATTAATATTCTAGGTTGTAATGTTTTCAATTACTGAATAAACACTGTAAACATTGAACTAAGTAATTAATTAAGATTCAGTGATTCACACACCTGTAGAAAGCAAATTGTCAAAATAATTGAAACCATTTAACAAAAAACTATTTCCCCTCAAAAACAACATACATGTATGCAGTATTGAGTATAGAATAAATAAAAGGCAGAATGATGTATATTAACATCAACATAGTAATCCCACAACTATGCCTGCAATTAGAATTGCAGTGTTTGTGCTGCTTTTATAGCTAAGAACGTACCATGTTTGGTCCCGTGATAATGATGAAGTTACTCTCCTCAGATGCGTACTGTATGAAAACAAAATAAAACAAAATCATGAGGGGAAATTTAGCAGAAATATATTAAATAAATGAAAATGAGCATAGAAAATTGGGTTTCACACGATATCAAATCCAGGTCTCGAGTTGGCTACTCCGCAAAGCCTAATTTTTGCAGATTCTCATTCATTTGAAAAAGAAAGCCTATTTACTGTACTGTTTATTATTTATTCCCCCCCCCCCCCCCCCCCCCAAAATGCATGTACATTTATGAAAGGAAATATGATATCTTCATTCTGCAATGGTAAAATACATAGCTGGGCCCTGTTTCATAAAACTTATCCAAGTGCTGCAACAATCCAATTATTGAAGTTGTGTTCTAACAGCTAATCAGCATGGAGCATGTTGTCAGAGTCGTTCTAATCATTGGACGTTCAAAACAATTGGACAAGTTTAATTAGTGGCCTCATTTCATAACTTGTCCACTTGTTATACATATTCAATTATTGTAAATACCATGTCAAAGGCCAATGAGCATGGAGCATTATAGCAGTTACCATGGTAGTTACATGAACATTTCAATCAATTGGACAAGTTTTATAACTCTGGTCCCAAAGAAATACATGAGAACTTACAATGTTGTTTGGCACTGGCGGGTCATAGGAGATCTTCTCCAGGATGGGATGTCTGCCCTGCTTGATTGCCAGGGTGTCAGTGAAATCTGGTCTCGCTGCAATATAAAAAAGGAGCTTTTACTTTCTGCCATATGTCTTTGAATATACTCTAGATCTTGAAACATCTTTGAATCATGACCATTAAATAGTATTGCTGCTGCAGTAGAAAGAGATCTACTTTCAAGATCCATATTGCTGCTATAACATTTTCAATGAAGTACAATCAAACCTGTGTATAGTGACCATTCGAGGGAGATAGTAATGATGGCCATTGGTCTTGATATATACAGCTATATATTGACTAAGTGATACAAAATGAGTGGTCACTATAAACAGGTGGCTGCTATAGAGAGGTCGCCACTAACACAATCAATCAAGGAAAAGATTCATAACTATGCTGATGTGTTACAAAGACTTTTGAGACATTTGTCACAGTTGAAACCAAGAATTGTTCATTCATTGTCCAGAAAAAAATGACAACTCCATATCTAATGCAGATAACATCCAACCTAGGCGACCTTGCTCATTGAACATAATACATGGACCTATGTTCAAGAAAATATATTACAAATAATGAGACAGGGGAATTACTAATAATTATATCTCTAATTTAAAAAAAACAGACAATCAAAACAGTAATCATATACATCTAGGTGACTTTGTCAGTATATAGAGAATTAGAAAATTACACTGAAGGATTGTATAAGTGTGTTGGAGAAGATTTTAACTATCAAACCCTTACACCAAATGGAAACGTATTTATCATAATGACAAAGCAACCTTCATGATGCATACAATTTTCAAGTTCAGTCAAACATGTGTATAGTGACTACCCTTGAAAGAGAAAAAGAAAAGTGGTCATTGTAAGCAGGTGACCTCTATATACAGGTTCCATAACTGCTTTTTTTTCTGCAGGGGGTCACTTTTGGTGGCCACTATATGCAGGTTCACTGAATAGACAGGTCTAACTTTGGTTGACTCTCTAATATATATTATGCACTGGTAGTTTCACATCAGATGAAGATAGCTCATAAAACAAACATATGAACTTGGTCATAATTCCTTTACCATTTATGTATATCTACTTTTGTTATAAAGATTGTTATAAAGTGCTAATTTGAGACGGAATTCAATCAAATACAACTAAGACTGTGGACATTTACTACTTGGATATACTTTTCATCAGGGCTACCATTTTGAACAAAATAGTAGACTAGTATCAGAGTTTGTTGTTTATTTTCCATGTGCTACTAAACAAGATGAACAAGATGAGTTATAACTATAGCTTACCATACTCTGAGAGGGTGCATGCATGAGCAAATGAGACCAGCATGTCAATGACAGACACACACTCTGCTAGCTTGTACAGGCACCCCACATGTTCTCGGATGTCATTCAGAAGCTGGCTTACAACACTGTCAAATACAGATGATTTTGTTATTGTTATTATGAGAATGGAGATATAATAACACAAACATTTGATAATTTTAAGCAAATAATGAAAACAAATAACCAACCTTGTTTGATTTATTTAATTTCCACATCTTCAACAGGATATATAATATAAATAATGAAAGTAAATTATAAGGATATTTCTCATACTTTTTGCACTGATTCTCTGATGTCCAATAAAAGGCTGACTAACAACATTGGAAATTAATTTAAATGCTTGATCTAGAAGGAAGATTGGATTTCTTCACCAGAAGAATATTGAGAGAAGCATATTATTAGAAATTACAGTGTAGCCAATAATTATTTGGACACCTTGAAAAAATCACTTTAATTTAAATGATGCTAGAACAAATTTTGAAGAAAATGTTTGGTAAAAAGCTGCCTAAAATTCATTGTATGTGTTTATTAGATGCTGCTTTGTTGAAATCAAGATAAAATATAAGACCCTTTTTGAAAAATTATCAAAATAGTTAGTTTCCTATTTTTCAGGGTGTCCAAATAATTGTTGGCTACACTGTATATGAGCGATAAAGCAGTATGATCCATGAAATCACTAAGCAGGTGAAGGAAAATACATTTTTTTTTTAAAGCTTACATGTTTGTCATCAGGTAGATCTCATTCAAGGATTCTCTCACTCTGTCTGCAGTAAAAAAAAAAATAATAATAATAATACAAATAAATGAACAGAATGACAACAACAAAGACAGCTTTGCTGGCTGGATCAATACTTGATAGAGCAATTTCCAATGTATTGTATTGGAGAAATATGAATACTGGTAATTAAAAAAAAAATCCATAGCCCATGCCCCTCTTTATTAATGAACTCTGTTAATGATCACAGAAATCTTACTGCAATATATGACATCTTTTGAAGATAAATGCTTCATATATTAGATATAAATAGCAAACTTGAATGAGTTGCATATAGCTATAATTTGTTTAAAAAACAAATGGGATAAATTATAAAAAAAGAATGATAAGGTGAGTCCCCAAAAAAACTGTGTAACCCCCCCCCCCCGACCGACCCACCCACCCACCACACACACAATCAGTATGATCATGCTGGGCCACTGACTTAAAGAATAAAAGTAATTACCGTATTTACCGGCGTAATCGCCGCATTCGCGTAAACGCCGCATGCCGACTTTGAGCATTGAAATTTAAAAAAAAAAGTTGGAGAAAAGTGCGCTAGGAAAACTGCCGACAAAAAAAGCGGGAATTTAATGGTTTTCCAAATTTTTCTCCTCATCTTGAACAATATTTACGAAAATATAGTTACAAAATATTCAGAATTACCTTAGTTTCGAGCAAAAATATAGTTTTCCTGAATAGGAACGAGAACTCTAGCGCTACATGTATTACGAGATTGCCAGCACTTATGAGATTGTCAGCGCAGCTGGCTTACGCATGTACATGTACAAATATTTACGTACATAAACGTTTGTACATCGAGTCAATCGCGTAGCTCGCGAGCACGCCTTAGCACGCGTATGCGGCGCTCTGCTGTCTTTGCCAAAACCATTCAGTATACATTATCTTTATCATGCGATCATGCGCTGCATCCATAACATAACGCACGTAGCTAGATCGATGGCAGGCAAGCGCGGCGCTGGCAGTGCATTTGTTTCGTAACTTTGAAGTTAAAAACGTATCGGATTGAGCAAATATCGGCAAAAAAAGGTGAGAAACCATTCTAGGCCAGGGTAAACGTAGACAATTTGGCTAGATAATGTTTTATCACCCAATACAATACAGTGCAATAGAACAATAGTCCCACACCTGCTGAAATGTGTTGTTTTGAGGTCAGTCAAGAGTGAAAATTTGACTATCGCCGCGTATGCGCCGCACCCCAACTTTGCTTGTTTTTTTCGAGGAAAAAGTATGCGGCGATTACGCCGGTAAATACGGTATTAACATGTGCAAGTATCGAGAATATAAGCGTTACAACCAAATAAATATACTTACCATTCATCTTGATCTGTGAATATATAAGATGAAATGAAAAAGTAAAAAGATTTGTATCTGGTTTAGGTTGCTTAAAATCTTTTTAAACCAAGTTTGAATGATAGTTGTGAGTGTACATGTTTTGTCATTGACATTAAACACATGTAAAGATACACTTTGTAAGAAGTAAGAGCCTCTTTGATATTAAACAATTTTTTCTATAAAATGTATAACCAGACATCAAGAAGATAGACCAAAATTAACACTACAAGACACATGACAGATATGTAGAAGTAATGCAGGGAATTTTGTTGCCGTTAGCAGCCTTAAAGGGACTAAGTAGCATTGTCCAAATCCTCAAAACTTACTTTGAATTCTAGTGGTTCTCTCATACCTTGTCATATTCATATTAACAATAAAAGCATGGGACAGGTTTCGATTTTTGTAATTTCCATTTTGTTTAAAAGATATTTACGATTGAAGTGTTCAGATGTTAAACTGTCTACGGATAATTTAAATTAGTAAGTGCAATGAGTTAGTTTCTTGGCCAAAAACATCCAATTAACGTAAAATGTTCACACATTACTCTGTGGACATATCATATCACACCAATACACATTTTATTAATCTCTCATCACTTATTGCACTTGTCAACAAAGTTACTAGATCCCTTTAATAACAATGATAACATTAAGCGACTCAAAATTCAATGAAACTAGTACATACCAGGTCTGTGGTGGTAAAGCTAAGCATATTCTTTGCCTTGACAACCTTGATGAAGACAGAGGGTAGAGTCTCTACTGGGATGCTGTACTTCCCTCCAACATACAGTTGGATGAAGAAACCCCTACTAGTACTGTAGCTCGTCTTTAGAGGCAGGCTGTGTTCATCAGAGAGCTGCTTGATCATCTCTATAGTAGAATGTTCATGAATAAAACAAATAAAGTGAGAACAAAATTGATACAGACACAATTAAAATCAATAGTGCTATAAAATCTTATCTTGAAAATTGCATCAGTACATTTAGGTGGGTAAAGACACCTTAAGGTGGGTAAAGACAGTGTATAGTCTCTACTGGGATGCTGTACTTCCCTCCAACATACAGTTGGATGAAGAATCCCCTACTAGTACTGTAGCTCGTCTTTAGAGGCAGGCTGTGTTCATCAGAGAGCTGTTTGATCATCTCTATAGTAGAATGTTCATGAATAAGACAAATAAAGTGAGAACAAAATTAATTAAAAACAATTAAAATCAATACTGCTATAAAATCTTATCTTGAAAATTGCATCAGTACAATTAGGTGGGTAAAGATAGAGTGTATAGTCTCTACTGGGATGCTGTTTTTCCCTCCGCAGTACAATTGAATGAGGAAACCCCCTACTCGTACTGTATAGCTGGTCTTGTGGGGGCAAACTATGCTCGTCAGAGAGCTGTTCAATCATATATATAGTAGAGTGTAAATGAATGAAACCAAAAAATGAAAATTCAACAAAAAAATTTAAAAATCAATACTGAGCACTATACAATCTTACCTTGAAAATTGCATCTGTAGGTGGGTAAAGATAGTCTCTAGAGGGATGCTGTACTTCCCTCCCCAATACAGTTGGATGAAGACACCCCTACTCACATTATAGCTAGTCGTGAGGGGTCTTGCAGTATATCAATTTAGTAAATTAAGATGTATATGAAACATTTCTCTTTCTATCAGTAGCACAGCACTATTTATTATACATGATGGATTCAAAATCTAATGATAAAAACGCTACCAAATATTATAAATGTTTTTCACTTACGAGATATATCATCTACCAATTCTGTGTATGTCCTTCTTGCCACGTCAAGAAGTCCTAAACGGAAGAGATTACAAAGCATTTTCATAAACATTTGACTATTTATTAGAATAAGGCTTGTATGGATCAGGTACAAATAACATATCGCCCTCTTGCAAAATGTTGTTATTATAGAAATATAATCATATCAAGCCAGATATATAATAACATTTCTGAAAACATTAAGTACATTACAGATGAGTACAAATCTAGTATCTACGTATAAACAAATTCAGTAACTGCTTTTATTCATTGCCTCATAACAATAAGGTTTAGAATTAATTGTACAATTAATTGTATGATCGTATGATTATTTGTATACAAATCAGAACCATTGGTAATGTAAGAATAGAAGAGGTATCTAGGAATGAACAAAATTAAGTAACTGCTTTAATTCATTCTGGGCCCCATAACATGAAAGTTTAGGATTATTAATTTTTTTTAATGATTTATCATAAATATTTATGTTTAGGGGCCAAGTACTAATCCCCAAAATACTCATGCAGGGGTATATGTTATACCAACATCAAATAAGCTAGAGAATTCCCCTTGCAAAAATGTTCAATGAGGAATGAATGGTACTTGAAGATAACTTAGTGGCAACCATTCATCATGACTCATTAAAGTGATGCCTGTAAAGTGTCTAACTCCACAAAAAATTACTTGGGAGCTTCCTCGTTTCTCTTCTACCGTGTTGTTTAGCTTATGGAAAGAGAAGAATAAAATAGGGTTAGATTTTTTCAAATGCCTCTTTAGTATGACGATATCTATCATTCAGCTCAAAAGCGTTAATTAACGGTCATAAACCTCATAAACGTCCATTGTAAAAGCTGACGCATATTTTCGCTTTTTTAACCAGGAAAGCAGTGTTCTTTTTCAATGAAACTTTCACACATCATTTGGACATATCTTACAATGATTTTGGTACAGGATTGAAGTCTCAAATGTCATTCTGGGCAATATCTGACACTTTACAGGTGCACCTTTAACCTTTGAGCATTATTGTAAGTGTCCTTACCATTAATCTCAGGCTTGACAGCAAAGCACTTCTGTCATATTGTAAGGATTGAAGAGTTAATCTTTGTTATTGGACCAAGGACTGGTCATGGAAATACCCATGCAGGGGTCCATGTGTTATACCAAACTATAAACAAAAAGTGTTCAATAAGCTATTATGATGAATTCCTTACCATTAATCTCAGGCTTGACAGCAAAGCACTTCTGTGTGCGCATGTTGAGAGTGCCTTTCTGGTGCCTGGTCTCATCATTGATCACCGTTCCTATTTTTTGCAGGATCACCTGGAATCTGTCATCTTGTAAGGACTGAAGAAAAGAAGTGGAAAAATGCAACAAACTATTTTGTATTTAAGTTTACAGTAACCCCAAACTGAAGAGTAGAAAAGGAAAATAAACAAGCATACATCTGTCTTAACAGATCCTATACCCCTACATATTCAGGTGGGTCCTGCATGAAAATACGGTTTGTTTGTATGGGCAACTTCTCAAAGGCTTTTCTCTCATGCCCCGGCCGCACTGATCTTAACTGTACAGTGTAGGTTGCTAGCTACAACTACATTCGTCCAAGCATGCATGATCATGCACTAACAGCAACTCATATTCTACTATGTGAAATAGTAAAATACATGCAAGCATCAATCATCAATTACTTTGGTAATGTTTTGCATCTTACCTTGTGATAAGCCTGTAGGAGTTTTGTCTGAGCAGTCTTCAGTGCTTCCTGCAGAGGCTGTACTAGCTCCAGTGTGAGCTTAAAGGTAGATGACGTTGGTGATCTTCTGTTCTGCTGACTTCACAGACTCCTGCTTTGGGATCGGGATGCAGTGTGTGCTTCAGGTACAATGTACGCACAAACATAAAACAATGTCCCTTGATGTTTTACTTACCTTGCGATAAGCCTGCAGGAGCTGTGTCTGAGCAGTCTTCAGTGCTTCCTGCAGGGGCTGTACTAGCTCCAGTGTGTGCTTCAGGTAGATGACGTTGGTGATCTTCTGTTCTGCTGACTCGACAGACTCCTGCAATAGGATCTGGATGCAGTGTGTGCTTCAGGTACAATGTATGCACAAGCATGAACCAGTGTCCCTTGATGTTTTACTTACCTTGCGATAAGCCTCCAGGAGCTTTGTCTGAGCAGTCTTCAGTGCTTCCTGCAGGGGCTGTACTAGCTCCAGTGTGTGCTTGAGGTAGATGACGTTGGTGATCTTCTGTTCTGCTGACTTGACAGACTCTTGCTTTGGGATCTGGATGCACAGTGACAGCAGGTGGTCCACATCCAGGAATCTAGACAGGACTAGGATGCAGATATACAACATTTAAATTGTATATCTCTTTTTATTTCAAAAGTGAGAAATAGATATTCACCCTCGTTAATCCTCAATTCATTTTGTCAATACTTTGATGCCCTTATCTCTTTTCCTTTTTTTCAAATATCGATTAGATTCCAAACAATTACAAAAACGTTAGTTTGTCATATTAGTTGCAATGGGGAAGGGTTGTGAAAAGCTACCAAGAGTCATTAAAAAATAATTAAAAATCTATGACAGGTTTGTAATTATGTTTTTTTAATTTCCTTTCATGGAAACTGATATTTTAACATTTAATATTTCTACAAATATGCACAGTATACATTTAAATTGATCATGTTTTAAGAAAGTATTTATACCTGACTGCAAGTTGTAGAACAGCTCCTCACTCCCTGTCAACTCAGTAACAACATCCAGTCTCAGCTTGATTGTTTCTTCATCTAAGAACACAATATTGTAGAAGGTCCTTCATAAGTTTGGGAAAGGGTCTTTAGATAATCAACTATATTATTCATCATATTACGTTTATATTACAGAACTTTTAACGGATAGACATACTTCAATAATTTTATTCTGAATCTAGTGTAAAGTTTTTTTAACGTTTCTAGGCAGATACTTTAACTGGCGGCATGCAATGATGGAGCAAATTAATTACATAGGCATATACATAAATAATACCAAACAAGCAAGATACTAAATAGAAGAAAAACTTGGATAAACATATAACATTTGAACAAACCATCAATACTTGTTTACCCATCAGAAACATTCTATGAACAAGCTCACAATTATACAAGATCAGAAACTCTGCCATCACTGTACTAGAGATAACTGCTTATGTATCAGAAACTTGGCCAAACACAACATGAGCAAGTAATACTTTATTGATATAAAGGTATCTATAAAGTATAAAAAGTATAGACATTTTGCAATGAACTCACCGTAGGGAGGTTGCAAAATGTTAGACCTCATAAGGCGTGCTATATGTGAAAGAAGAAGGCAAATTCACATCGTCATACAAAAACTAGAAATCTTAATTGATCTTATCATAATGTTTGCTGTTAACTTATCCAACTGCAAAACAAAATATATTTTAAAAGATAGTTTAATCTGTAAATGCACAGACCTGTGGCCAATCTTAAGTTCATTGCAAAAGTACTTGAGAGGGCCGCTGTTTCTCAGATGCAATGTTACTTGTCAACAAACAATCTTCATTCAAGGATGCAATCGGCTTATCGGCAGAATCATAGCTGTGAAACTGCACTACTACGAGTCCACAATGACCTTCTTTTGAGCCTCGATCAAGGACAAGAGGCATTGTTATTGTTGCTGGACTACTCCGCTGCTTTTGACTCTATCAGCCACGATACACTACTTCAAAGACTACAATACAACTTTGGATTCAACAGTAGTTCATTGAATTGGCTACATACTTATGTTACAAATAGATATCAACATGTAGTAATCAAAGATGAGGTTTCAAGCCAACGTATTATAAACCAGGGAGTCCCACAAGGATCTGTGATGGGTCCAATACTGTTTACTTTGTATTCATCCCCCTTAGAGAACATTTTGCAGAGTTATGGTTTTGGTTATGTAGTTTATGCTGATGATACCCAGCTTTATACACTTAAACATTCAGACCTACCATTAATTATTCCTCAATTAGAGTCATGTTTAGTGGATATCAAATTGTGGTCATCAAGTAATTTGTTAAGGCTGAATGCAGAGAAAACTGAATTCCTTCATATGTCATCACGATTTAGACTAAAGAATAAAATACCACCTGTTGTGTTTAATCAGAGTTCACTGCAACCCGCAAAGTGTGTTAGAAACTTAGGTGTTTTATTTGATGAGAATTTGTCATTAGTAAATCATGTAAAAAATATTTGTAAAAAAGCATCATTTGGTTTGTATAAGCTAGGAAAGATTAGACAGTATTTGGATAAAAGCACCACTGAAAGACTTGTCCATGCTTTTGTTTTAAGTCATATTGATAATTGTAATAGCATTTTATTTGGTCTACCTGAGGTGTTATTAAGTAAAGTACAACACATACAAAATTCTGCTGCTCGCTTGATAACACGTACTAAAAGATGTGAATCCATAAGTCCAGTTTTGTATAATTTACATTGGTTACCGGTAAATAAACGAATTATGTTTAAGATTTTAGTCATTACGTTCAAATGCATACATGGAAATTCACCTGATTATATTCAAGAACTTATTAGTTTGTATAAATCATCTAGGGTCCTTCGTTCAAGTTCAAAGAATCTTTTAGTTCAGTATTCTGTTAAAACTAAGACATACGGTCAGCGGTCTTTCCAGTTTGCTGCACCTATGCTCTGGAACAAACTTCCTTACCATATTAGACAATCTGATACAGAGCATCAATTTCGAGCCAATTTAAAGGCTTTTTTGTTTGTTAATGAATTGTAAGTTTTTTACTATTTTATCTTTGCTTAAATACGCTTCTATTTCTCTCTCTCTTTCATTTATGCGCACTGAGACTTAATTGTAAGATTGCGCTATATAAGAAACGACTATTATTATTATTATTATTATTAAATATAAATAACAAAATGTTTGCTTACTTACAGAAGCACTCTTTTAATTTCAATTGATTTATCATTCGACACCTTAAAGCAATTCATAGCTAATTAGGATAATTAATCACATGTGAGGTGAGTACATAAATAAAGAAAGACAAATATGAATGAATACATTAATTACATACTTACTTAATTACATAATCACTTAATTAATAAAGGTTAAACTACATACAATAATCAAATTGATATTAATTCACCTCCTCCCATGGTCTTTGTGTAGTTGAGAACACCAAAGAGTGTGTGGTCACTCTTGGGGTCCTTTCTGTTCTGCACCAGCTCAAGATTCTTGGCAGTCACAGCATCTATAACAGTGGCAAAAAGGGAGTTAACACTTTAACACTATTGTGTGCAACTCACACAGTTCATATTTTGTGACCAGCTATGGCAAAATCATAATCTTGTCTGAAACTTATGTTTTACAAAAATCTGCTTTTAAATAATACATGTATTTATTTTAAAGCTGCGTTTCCATTAGAGCGAATTTCCGCCGCAAACATTCGCACGGACCAAATCAGTGTTATTCATATATTATTCATATATATTATTCATATTACATGTGGAAATTCGCTCTAATGGAAACGCAGCTTAACACTTCAGGATGAACATTGCTGTGCCAAATTATATGTCAAGATTCTTGGCAGTCACAACATCTAATGGTGGCAATGAAGGAGTCAACTCTTATTAAATCATGTTTACACAATCAATTAACTTATAATCACCAATAACTGCTGACTGTTCACTCCCCTTGAAGACGATTTTGAGAGAGTTTGGAGCATACACAGTGTTCTGAACAAACTCCACATACTTGAGCAAGGCAGCTGCAGCAGCCAGACAGTAGTACCTATAATGGAGAATCAATCATGTAGCAATATGCTCATAAAGACATAGGCATAATTAAATCTATTCAACTGGACTTACTATTTTTCTTTTTGTAAAACAGTTTCACAACATTTCTATGTTTCTTCTTTAGCTAAACTGGCTCCAGCATGCAAAGCTTTTCACCAGTAATCTTCTCAACCCAAGCCAATTTAGCTGAAGAAGCAACCTAGAAAGGGTGGGAAACTGTTTTACTAAAAACAAAAAGAGTACAAAACTTGTTTAGTAAAATAGATTTAATTTAGTTTCTATAATACAATAAAGTTAATTGAAAGAAAAATGTGCAAAATGTTCCTTTTGTATGGGCATATTCACATGTTTATCAAATAAATTATTCAACCTTAATTTTTTCTAGAGATTATTAAAGCTAGTTTCAAGTGATAAAAGATACTTACTTTGAGGTTATTTCCATTTCAACTGCTCCAAAATCTGCTACACATAGTTGTTTCACAGCTGCCAGACCTACAAATGGTTAAAGCAACATAATTGATATTCATGAATGTACAGTTTTAGTACAAAGAAAGCTTAATTAATAAGACACAGTCTTAGTTTTTGTGAAAATTAGAAATCACAATTTGCTTCATTATGTGAGAATTGCAGAGAAAAATCAAATTACTTTATTGTAAACTTTCATTTCAAGATTCCTTCAGAACCAGTAACTCATTATTTTAATTGGTTGCTGCATGTGTACATCTGATCAGATATGCATAAAATATTCAGATTTCAGGTAACGTCATCTAACGTCATCTAATACCTTCTAAATTGTTCAGAATAATGGGTTCTTAGAACCCTATACATCAAAGCCCTAACCATAGACATACATGTACTAGCATGGACAGTCATTGACTTTTAACATATTCATTCACCTGTTGAATACAAAGATATCACCATGGCACCAATGCTTGCTTAATCCCATTGATCGTATCATCGTCACCGCCGTGAAGAGTGATGACAGTCAAGTTTTAAAAACAATTTTGATAAAACTTATATTTTCCAAAGAAAACTCATTGACTTGTTATGAAAGAACATGATTTGATGATCATTTGGTATTAATATCCGTAACAAAACATAGCTAATAAATGAAATATGATCACATTTCTAAAAATGTACTACCCGTCAAAAACTTGATTTCCAAGGTTTCCGCACATTTCCCCAGAAAAATATTGACATGTATATAAAGACTGACTACTCTTCTTTCTGGTGAATCGGATGTTGTAAGTGTGCGGGAGTTTGCAAAGGCACAATTTGATATTCCTTTTGCCAAAAAAATGTAGCATTTATGATTTGCTGACCCCGACACCAGTAACCTAAAGCAATCATGACTCGACGAGACATGCATCAGCGTAAAACACTCGGCGATGAGGAGGAATTCCTCAGTTATACGTCTTAGTGAGCTCATTGTCCGTCTTAGAATAGCTCATCCCCCCCCCACTTGAATGGGTATCAATGTCATGTCTATGCCCGTGGTCGGACTGATTGGGGGTAGGCCTTATGTATTTCTTTATTTGTACACACATTTTCTTTTTACGTTTTGTATTGTTTTGGGCAACTTATTGTGGGGCATGTGTGTCCTTATGCCTGAGCATCTAGTTTTTAACCTGTGTTGGTAAAGGGCAAAACAAACAATCATTGTTAAAGATGCATCGTCATGTCACATTCCATTACAGTGGAACCTCTTTACAATGAGGTCCTTAGGACCATGGAAATTGCCTTGTTATATCAGGTATCTCTTTATATGAGGGTAAAAAAACAAAAGAATATAAAGAGCTTAGACCAGCAAAATTACCATAGGGGGATTTGTTTATCAGAGCTCTTTTTAATGAGGTACCACTGCATCAGCTAGCTGCCCTACCTTTTGTTTCATTGAAGTACTTGCGCTGCACTGTTGTCACCTCAAGCCCCTGGAAGTTGTCGCTGATCAGTTTGAAGAGTTTAGTCATTGCTCCACCCTCACACGCTGTATGTGGCATGATTATCTGATTATATGGTCGACAAAAAACACACAAACATTTTAAAGAAAATACTGCAAAAAGAACAGATCAGCATAAAATGTTCTAAGAAGGCATTATGCAAAGAAATTAGGGTTTCTCTGGGATTTAAACCCCCAAGACCTCCAGATTGCTAGACCGATGCTCTACCGACTGAGCCATCGAAAGCCCTCTAGAGAAACACTATTTTTGTGCTCTTTTTCATTTACATTATATATTTCTGGTCAGTTTCCCTTTTTTTCCTTAATTATTTAAAACACATTTTCTTTGAATATACATATCATTATTAATTTTCAAAGTTTTTATCGACATTATCCAAATAGCATTTTTTAACAGTATATTGGGCAATAAGCTGTATCATCCTAAAATAAACTTTTCAATGCTATTTTACAAACACATGCAATACTGAACACATGTCTTCATTTTTACTCGCCTGCATCAATTTTCACTAGCCATTGCTAGAGAGCTATTGTTAATTTCAAAACCTGACAAAGTTATTTTCACTCATTTCATATGGTCAAACCTGTATATAATGACCACCTAAGGGAAACAAGAAAAGCGGCCACTATAAACAGGTGACTTTTCCATAACATATTTTTTCTTTGCAGGGGATCACTTTAAAGGTGGCCACTATCTAGGCAGGTTGACTGCTATTTGAGACAGGTGGCAGCAAAGACAGGTCTGACTGTATCTTACCTCTATGGGTTGAAGAACTTGTAGCTTTGTTGTTACCTTCACATGCGTCTGACTGTCTGAGAACTAATGTAGCATATAATCAAAATAAATGGAAACATTATTCAGTGCAGTCTTTTTTTACAGGAACACTTTTAGAAGTTGCTTATAAATATTTTTAAATATAATTACTATGCAATATAAGAAGAACATTTAATCAATGATTTAATCATAGATGAGCTGGATTTAAACAAATGAAATCTAATAAAAAAAGAAGAAAACAGCTTGAAATATGATGGACTATTTTGACAATCAATGTGAAATTAGATTATATACCCATATAACCATAAATTTGTGGGCAATTTATTTCCTTTCCATCTGATTTTAACCAAGTTCGTATCTAGCAAAATTAATTACATTTCATATGGGATCAACTACAATGGCGTAGCATAGTTTGGACCGATTGGGAGGAAGGTGGTTGCTCACCTTATGTATATTTCTTTATTTTTAAAAGATTTTACTATTAATTTTATATTATAAAATCACTTGTGCGACCCTCCCCCATCAGTAGCTATGCCACTGATTAACTATAATCAATGACAATACAAATGGCCTACCTGTGACAATGTGAGTTCTGGATGTTTTAGATCAATGCTTGCCATTCCTATTTCCCCTTGAGCTACACCTCTTCCTTCTACAATGGCTGTTCATGTGACAGGGGTAAAATTGACATGTTGATATGAAGTAAAACAATGAAATATCAAACCTTCAGTTACTTATCTTCTTACAATTTGATAACTTAGGATTAAAACTAAGTATTTGTTTTCCATTGTAAGGTTTTCACAGATTTAGACAAAGAAGTAGTAGTAGTAGTAGTAGTAGTAGTAGTAATACTATTAGTAGTAGTAGTCATACTTCTACTTCTACTTCTACTTGGGTACTCGACAGGGTCCATCAGTCAGGACGTAGAGTCGAGGGGAACCGGTGAGGTGTCCCATAATCAGGGTAGTAGTTAAAAGTTACAGATTAAGACATTGTTTCAGTAAAATATATGTCAATTACTGAATCTTCCATCCATGGTGACTCAAATTTAGAAAAATAAACCTAAAAGGGATGGAAGTAAAAATAATGTAAAAATTAACATGTTCACATCTTTAGTAGATAACATTATGAGACGTAATCATCCATGTTATGCCTCTTTCTTTTTCACAATGGTTGATTAATAAGTATAGTGAACATTTTCTAGCTTTTATTTACTATTTTATCAAATTTGTTACAGCATACCAATTACAGATGATTGTAGAATAACCCCAACGCTGTACTTGAGGTGCCTAGTTTAAATTGAATATTTATAAAGACTTGTTCCAATATACCAACAAGTACTGATCATCATCTAGGATATCCCTCAAAGATGTGCTTGAGCTGTCTGGTTTTTATTTCAGATTTGTAAGACTTGCTTCAGCGTACCAGGAAGGAACAATGATGGTAAGATATCCCGAAAGCTAGTTTTGATTTAATAGGTTTGTATAGAGTGGTTCTGACCTACCAACAAGGACTGATGATTGTGGGATGACCCCCAAGGCAGTGCTTGAGCTTCCATGAGTTGTTCTTGAGCCTGGAGTCAGGGCAGGAGTCCTGCCAGCACCTGGGGTTCTCCATCTGCTGTTACCAGACATCTGAGGGGTGTAACTCCAGGATCTTTGAATTTACAAAAGGACAAAATAAAACCAAGTATTAGGAAATTAAAGAGTTGCTCTGGCCTACCTACAAGGTGGCAATTGTCGGATGACCCCAGCGCAGTGCTTGAGCTTCCATGAGTGGATCTTGAGCCTGGAGTCAGGGCAGGAGTCCTGCCAGCACCTGGGGTTCTCCATCTGCTGTTACTAGACGTCTGAGGGGTGTAACTCCAGGATCTTTGATTTTACAAAAGGACAAAATAAAACCAAGTATTAGGAAATTAAAGAGTTGCTCTGGCCTACCTACAAGGTGGCAATTGTCGGATGACCCCAGCGCAGTGCTTGAGCTTCCATGAGTGGATCTTGAGCCTGGGCAGGAGTTTGTCCAGCGCTTGGGGTTCTCCATATCTGCTGTTACTAGACGTCTGAGGGGTGTAACTCCAAGATCTTGGAATTTACACTGTTGGTCATAATGTTGGAATATTTTTTTTTTTAGATCCAACTTTATTCTTTTTCCTGTTTTTTGCGCATAATGAATCATTTTAGACTAAAAATAATCATTACATTATGTTTCTAAACTACCAATGTACAATACTAAAGGCCCAGTCCCATACTGACGATTTTCACGACGACTAGCAACGACTCGCAACGATTTACTAGAACGAATCGACTCGATTTAGCCACGATTTAACAACGAATTGGGAAGAATTGTACGGCGACTCAAGACGAATATTCATTCTTCGTCGTTGTCAGCTCGTCCTTCTTTCGTCTTTAACCATTGCGGCAGAAAAAAAGTTGTGGTCCCATAGTGGCGATTTTTGCGGCGACTCGCAACGAATTATCATTCGTGGAGAAAATCGCTTGAGTCGTCGCGAGTCGTTGTAGTTCGTTGCGAGTCGTTGTAATTCGTTCTGCGAACCGTTGTGCATCGCGAAGAACGCCATGAATCGTGTTAGCACAACGAATGTTTTGGGTCTGTTCAAAACTATCGCCATGTCGCGACGATTTCCTTTCATTCTTTTTATGGAACAATAGGGCAGTGCACCATATGAACAATCGGACTTGTTTGAGTCAGTTCCACGGGCGTAGATCTGTCATTGATACCTTTCAACAGGGGGATGATCTATTCATTCACCCCCCCCCCCTCGTGATGAATAGGTATTACGTAAGTCTCTACGCCCATGGTCAGTTAAAAAACGGACAGCGGCGATCTTCACGATAGCGAAACGAAGCGATACGACTTTTGGTGAAAATCGTCGTGGCGTGGCGATTGTTTTGAACAGTTGAAGATGGCGATTTTCACGATTTTCTTCACGATGCGCGACGGTTTTGGGGGAAGAACCGATACGATGTAACACGACGCAACACGACCTAAGCGATTTTCTCGACGAATGTCAAATCGTTGCGATTCGCCGTGCAAATCGTCAGTATGGGACTGGGCCTATAGTAGCATGAATTTGCATTAATTAATGTATTCTTTTGTTTTGAGCTTTGAAAGGCAGGGCCTTTGATGATTGGCCCCTTTCCATCTCTAAAGCGAATGCCCAACGAGTCATCGTTATGGGTCATTTCTCAAAGTTGGCCGTGAGATTTTCAACCAAAATTGGCACAGAGGCTCTCGAGGCCATACCCGGTCCAATGTCATTGGCTACCCACCGAACGATGCTTGTGCTCCACCAGGAAGGGGTGTCAACAAGCAATGTCCACTATTTCGTTGGACCATCGCAGGTTAAGGTCTGTGAAGTCCTCAGATGTCATCGAGAGAAGGGTCAATTAAAGCCAAGATTATCTCTAGGACGTTTACGATTGACCACCAGGATAGATTATCGCAAATTGCTTAACCTGTGCCGTAGAAACCGGAAATGCCAAAAAGGAGCCTTCGCCGACTATGAAGAAAACACTATGGAATCAACGCCTTCTGCCAAACTGTACATCAACAATCCCTCTAACATGGTCACATAGAAAGACAAACTACCAAGTGTCCACCCAATACCATGTAACCGAGATTTACCGGACGTCCCTGGATTAGGGAGCCCAGAAGATTTCCGCCTGGACACTAGAGATATGTCATCTTAATGGGTACGAGCCATAACATCCTTGACCGAACAGATAAAAGACAAATGGTTCGCCGATTACGTGGCGAGAAGTTCCAAGTTGTCTGCATTCACTAAACGACTTGAGTTTGTGACGTCCCAACAGTGGTATGGCTCGTACCCATTGATTAAGATGACATATCTCTAGTGTCCAGGCGGAAATCTTCTGGGCTCCCTAGTCCATGGACGTCCGGTAAATCTCGGTTACATGGTATTGGGTGGAAACTTGGTAGTTTGTCTTGCTATGTGACCATGTTAGAGGGATTGCTGATGTACAGTTTGGCGGAAGGCGTTGATTCCATAGTGTTTTCTTCATAGTCGGCAAAGACTCCTTTTTGGCATTTCCGGTTTCTACGGCACAGGTTAAGCAATTTGCGATAATCTATCCTGGTGGTCAATCGTAGATGTCCTAGAGATAATCTTGGCTTTAATTGACCGTTCTCTCGATGACATCTGAGGACTTTACAGACCTTAACCTGTGATGGTCCAACAAAATAGTGGACATTGCTTGTTGACACCCCTTCCTGGTGGAGCACAAGCATCGTTCGGCGGGTAGCCAATGGCATTGGACCGGGTATGGCCTCGAGAGCCTCTGTGCCAATTTTGGTTGAAAATCTCACGGCCAACTTTGAGAAATGACCTATAACGATGACTTGCTGGACATACGCTTTGGAGAAGGAAAGGGGCCAATCATCAAAGGTCCTGCCTTTCAAAGCTCAAAACAAAAGAATAAATTAATTAATGCAAATTCATGCTACCATGTATTGTACATTGGTAGTTTAGAAACATAATGTAATGATTATTTTTAGTCTAAAATGATTCATTAGGCGCAAAAAACAGGAAAAAGAATAAAGTTGGATCTAAAAAAAAAATATTCCAACATTATGACCAACAGTGTACAAGAATAATTTTATTAGGAAATTTTATCGGGTCAGTTTTGCTGTTCATTTTACTGTATTTAATAACGATAAATCACTTTTCCATTGGATTAGAGTAATTTATTCCAGTCTAAGAAGTAGATGCCATGATAGGTATGATGTTTTAATTTACATTTTCATTAATTAGGACTTAAATGATCATTTAATTAGTGACATCGTCCAAAAGACACCACTCTAAAAAAATGTATGACACTTGTGACAAAACTAAAAAAATTAAAAGGTTTCACCTTGATGAGCTGGTTGTTCTGGAATGACCTCTAGCTGATGAAGATGACATGCCATAAGCCAGGAGGGATGAAGCCGAGGTGCCTGACATGAAACCCATTGCTCCTGAACGACTGCCTGAGTTCCTCGTCACAGACACTGAAGGACCAGCGGCAGATCTACTAGTCCAGCCGCTGTCTGGCAGAGGAGTTCTGGATGAACCCGTGCCATAGATTTCTAAGGCTAGATTGGAGAAAGAGAATTTACAGAACTTTCATATGTCCCCTTTTATTTTTAGTCAGCCAAAGACTGAAGCCTATAAGGTGCCCGACATAAAGCCCTTTGCTCCTGAACTACTGCCTGCATTCCTCGTCACAGACACTGAAGGACCAGCGGTAGATCTACTACGGTAGTCTAGCCACTGTCGGCCAGATGAGTTTTCGATGAACCTGTGCCAGTTTTCAAAGGCTAGATTTGAGAAAGAGAATGAAAGATATACATGCATTAATGTAATCAAATCAGACCAAAACCCCAAGTCAAACAGGAAATGTAAAAAATTGAACTGAATACAAGAAAATTCTTTAACCCGTTCCCTTCAATATTCTGAAATCCCCATGGACTTTGTACACCCTGTTCCCGCAAGCAACGAGTTAATGACATTTTTCAATTGAGTAAAGGATAAGTCGATTATCTGTGCAGTAGCTAATTTTTGTCCGCTTACAAATTTTACCAGGTGGTCCACCCCTCCTGGACCTCAATGGCATTACCAAATGAATCAAAAGGACTGCCAAATGCTGGATTACATTTCTGTACATTACTTTTACTTTAGCCGAGGCTGTAGGTCGTATTACCGGACATTACCTATTTACATAGGAAAAATGTCTTCAATTTGAAAGTTGGATTTGACAGTCGGCATTAAAGGAGGATAATGAATGAACCTTCAGCAAGATTTTCCCATCATTTCCCAAAGAAAATAAGCGTCCCGAGGCGTTTTACGCGCGTTTTGCAGCGTACCTGTGGCAGCGCGCATCTCAATCAATGGCATTCCCATGCAAAACAGGGATAATCGATCACATTCTGTAATCTAATACAACACAAATTTTTGCATCTGGAATATTCGTTTTTTTTGGAAGGGTTTACAAGAAAGTCGATTTGGAGAAAAATGTGTAGATTCTTGAAAATTTTGTACAACAGATGTATTCTTTATGTTTATGAGTTTACTTTATGATTATGTAGCAGCTCGTAATCTATAGTATTAATCATTTCCACTTTTATTTCATGCATCTAATAGTTGTTTTGTGTGGTGAAACTATTCGTATTTGGTAATACTCTAAGTCCAATTATACTTTAATAGGGCAGTCTCATACTGTCTGTCTGTAGACTAGGCCTTTACTTTTACTTTTTAAAAAGTGAAACCAGTAAAGTGTCTAACTCTACGAAAATTAAGCCAGAGCTTCCACATTTCTCTTCTCTACCGTGTTGTTTGGTATAAATGGTAAGAGAAGAATAAAATACTTAAATACGGTTAGATTTTGGAGAAAAATGTGTAGATTCTTGAAAATTTTGTACAACAGATGTATTCTTTATGTTTATGAGTTTACTTTATGATTATGTAGCAGCTCGTAATCTATAGTATTAATCATTTCCACTTTTATTTCATGCATCTAATAATAGTTGTTTTGTGTGGTGAAACTATTCGTATTTGGTAATACTCTAAGTCCAATTATACTTTAATAGGGCAGTCTCATACTGTCTGTCTGTAGACTAGGCCTTTACTTTTACTTTTTAAAAAGTGAAACCAGTAAAGTGTCTAACTCTACGAAAATTAAGCCAGAGCTTCCACATTTCTCTTCTCTACCGTGTTGTTTGGTATAAATGGTAAGAGAAGAATAAAATACTTAAATACGGTTAGATTTTTAAAAATGCCCATTTAGTATGACAATAATCAATATACCTTGGATGTGGGCTTATAAAATTGTACAACATATTTGCCCCTCGTTGACATCAGAGTAGGTCTGAACTTCTGTGCGATTAGTGACGCTGTACAGCAGATGTTGAACATGGGCAGGCAAAACCTTCATCAGGACTGAATTTGTCTCTTTTACAGACCAAAATCTCTCCAAATTGGATTTAAAGACATTTATGGACGAACTTTCTACAACATACAATTACAAGTGTAGACTGTTCCATTCGTTAATCACTCTCTGTGAAAAAGAACACTGCCTCAGCTTTAAGTTGACGTGTTTCTTCTGCAGTTGGAAATGTGGTTGATTAGCAATTATGCACAATGATCTGATATTTGTTCTTTGTGTAATGTAGCTTTGTTTATTTTATAGTGATTCACTTTTGTAAATTTTGTTATTCCAATTCATTCAAATTCGAATGTAACAATTGCTATATTGTATTGTTTATACTATGTATGTTTTGATGTTCAATGTACACTGATCCTTTCAGCACTGCTGCTGATCAGTTTGAAATGTATACCAAAATAAATAAATAAATAAATAAATTTATACTGGTGACCTCGGCTCTGGCTCTAGTTCTGCTTCCGGATGAAATATCAAACAGCTTTGATGGGCCTGGGTGAAGATCGTCAAGACTGTGTATTTTTTCGAGCGCCAGGAGCTCATACTCTCCTGACGCAGAGTGCAGACATAGGTATCATTGATAATCATTCAGCTCAAGAGCATTAATGAACTATCATAAACCTCATACTAGTCATAGTCAGACTCATACTAGTCTTTTGTAAAACTAAGCTGATGCAAATTTTCGCTTTTTTTAACCAGGAAAGCAGTGACCAGTGTTCTTTTTCAATGAAACTTTCACACATCATTCGGACATATCTTACAATGATTTTTGGAAGGAAGTGTATACAACCACACGCGTGTGTCTTTACCATACAGCCACACGCGTGTGGCGGTATCCAAAACACGTACACACAGAAATACAATATAAATACTAGAACCCCAACTGAATAAGCGTATAGCGTTTTAACCACAGAGATAGGCCACACCTTTATCAGCAAGTTTTTGAAAATACGCACCGAATGTCATGCAAATGATGAGGTAGTACGTCAGATTTTTTCATTTGAATAAATTATCAGACGTGGATTCATTGGATAAATTAACACATTACGCAAAAAGCTAAAGTAATTACGCATTGCGCACTTGCAGTTGCCATGGCATTTAAACACGCACTTCTCAGCAAAATTGCGCTTCATAATACCAAAGACGCTTAAGTATTCTAATTCATCTCTATTATTTTATTTACGCGCAGTACTAACAGTTACGCGATGTCATGTATTTAATTGCGCACAGTCAAGAAACAGGGGATTTCCCTAGTAGGATCAAAATATTGTTTTTCATTGTGACGTCATAACAGAGGCATACCATAAATTCGTGCGTGATAATTGTGAAGTCGCGCCCGCGCATTATTATGAATGAATTTACGCTAATATTACCATGGCAGCCAGTCGAATTAACATAACAATCGGTGGTTCTCTTCATTAAAAATTTGACCAACTTCCATTTTGAGTTGGGGGGGGCTGGATACAGCCACACGCGTTGGCTATTCTTACGGCAGCGCATGTGTGCATACCGACTTATAGCCATTAATCTGACCTATACTATAAAGTCTATAGCCATTAATCTGACCTATAGCAACTAAATCTGACCTATAGCCACTAATCTGACCTATATAGCCACCAAATTAGGGTTAGGGTTAGGGTTTAGCTTAGGGTTATATATCCCCCGAAAATAAGACAAAATCCCTTCTGTCCCGCCGCAAATCAAGCAAATCGCTGTGGCGAAATCGGAATGCATGCTAGTCTGATAATCTAAAGACGCCTGGTTCGAAACCCGGCCTTGCCGCTTCTTTTGCGTAAAGTACTCGTACTCAATGTTCGATATTATACAAGTCGGAAATTTTGGGTATGCGCATGCGCGAGTGTGGCTGTATCCAGCTGTACGTGTTATGGATACCGCCACACGCGTGTGGCCGTATGGTAAAGACACACGCGTGTGGCGGTATACACTGCCTTTTTGGAAAGGATTGAACTAGTTTCAAATGTCATTTTGGGCAATATCTGACACTTTACAGCCTACAGGACTACAGGTGCACCTTTAAGGCTGTAGGCTTTATAGTTTAAAGTGATCCGTGTAAAGTGTCAGATATTGCACAAACTGACATTTGAGACTTCAATCCTTAAGTATATCAATATCAATTATCATTGTAAAAAAGAATTGAAAGATTTGTGAAAGTTTGAAAGAAAACGAACACTGTTTACCTAGTGAAAAGACGTTCATATTTTATCACCAAATACTGATGGTCTGTTGTAGATTTGTTGCAGTGATAATCAACCGTTTGATCTCGACGATATCCGCACCCGTGTATACAGCCACATACGGTACGGAATTCATGGAATTTGCGCACACTAGGCTCAAAGTTCAGTGGGTCGGGAAAATTTCTCACGCGCGCTGGCAGGACGTATTCAGCGACGTCAATTGTACTTTTTATCAATACCGTTAGCTAGCCTAACGCTTTTGAAATAGGAATGATTTTCAATGATAATTATCTTCATACTAAAGCCAAAGGGACATTTGAAAAAACCGAACCCTATTTTATTCTTCTCTTACCATAACTTAAGCTAAACAACACGGCAGAAGAGAAACGAGGAAGCTCCAAGTATTTTTCGTGGAGTTAGACACTTTAGTCTTTACCTGTGTCACTTGGTGACAAGAAAACTGCCTCAAAATTGGGTTTTTAGTTTACTGTATCTAAGGTAGATTTTCATGAAGATTACTAATACAAACATATTTTCCTCGTGGGAAAACCCGGTAAAATAAAAAAATCAACTTGTAAATTCACTTTCGGAACCCCCGTAAAAAAACTGAGTCCCGGGCGAACAAAAAATGACGTCATCTTTGTGACGTCACCTGCAGGCAATCGCAGTTTAGCTCGGTCATAGACGTACACGCTGAGTGCAATACTCACGTTGACACAGAGATATTATTTCCATTTGTTTCAATATTTGCAAACATTTGTTCAGGTTTATATCATGGACGATATACACTCAGATGTGTAGCTGCATCCTGCTACAATTCATTTCTTAGCAATTCTTAAGCATTTTCAGTAAAACCTCAATTTACAAGCCAAAACGAGTTTGTTTTACAAGCAAGTCATAGGCTCTGCATGTAAACAATGCACATTCCTCCGCGTTGCGGTCTGCATGTGATGTCATGAATCGGGTGACACGTGCGCACATTCCCGCTCTGCTATAAATGACTTTTTTTAGGAGCATGGAACGCCGATGCGTAATAAAGCAAAAAAGTTGCATGAAATGTACCTTTTTTTCCCAAGTTAAGGATTTCTTTGAAAAAAAGAGTGTGGTATATCAATAAAGGCACATATTTAAAGCTATAAACCTGAATCAAAGCCGGGATTACACCCCTCCTTTAAGCCTAGGCTAAGCCTAACTAAGGCTTATTTCAAAGGAGTGAATTATGCGAGTATCAGTTCTTGTTGAAGTTGAAACTTGGGTCTTGACTCTTGGCTGCCCTTGGCTTGACTCTTGCCCTTGGCTTGGGCCTTGCCCTTGCCCTTGGAAAGAAAGTTTATTTAGAATTTCACACTTACCACTATATTTACAACTGGCCATCTTTCAAGACCAAGGCAGCCCTGGGCAGCACCTCATGCACACAGGCCACAGCAACTTCAGATAGGCGGAGCTCTCAACCCTTTTTCTACGGCCAGGTAAAAATAGAAAAATATCAAACGCAGCTCAAACAAAATCAAAACAATGAACAGCTGGATCAAAATTATCAGCAGCTAGCTGACGACGCGCGGTTTCCACAGTCGATCGCGATCATCGATCGGCGATACTTTGGAAAAAAGCGTATGTAAAGCTGCTTGTATAATGCGCTCTGGTTCTGGCTATTTTGAAATTTACGTCTACAGTGTAAAATATTAAACCGCCTTTCGATCTAGATCTGAGTATCTGACTTATCCCTTACATCAGGGGCGTAGACAACGGGGGGGATGAGGGGGATGCATCCCCCCACCTCACAAGGTGGGGGGGATGACATGTACAATCATCCCCCCCCCCCCAGGTTTTAGGGAAGGATATATTTTTTTTTGTATGTATCTGTATACGAGTGGGAAAGAAAACATTAGTTGTATGAGCTAAGACTTGTTAATTCTTACGTTAAAAAAAGTAATTTATACATCCACTTTCAATTTTCGCTGCGCGCTTCGCGCGCGAACAGATTATCTCAGTTTGTTGTGCAACTTGCGTATGGTCTGGGGTGAGTTTTTTTTTTCTTCTGTATACCGGGCCACGTATAGTTCCAGTGTAGGCTGGCATAGCTCTGGCTGCTTGTGTGATGTGCACCAAATTGCACCATTTCAAGTAAATATATAAATGCAAAACCTTCTCCGTGGGAGGGGGATACCCCCTCCCAAACCCTCCCTATTTGGCTCTGCCCCAGCCCTCGGTAGCTTCGCCCCTCGCGACTCATTCTTGGCAATAGGCTGAGTTGTTGGATCATAATGTGGCATATAGTGATGTTGGAACTGTGTATTGCGCTAAATATCAATACAATATTTGTGTTTGTGTTGGGGTGCATATCAGTCATTAGTGTTATTTGTTTTCTTCATGAAAATATATTTAAAATTTCTGGTCGATCAAATCATAACACACTTTCCCAGATACAGTCAATGTAAGCCCGAATTTCCTATCTAGGCAAGCACCAGATTGCACAATTTCAAGTCAAAAAATCCAAATCTGCCTACCGTGGGAGGGGGGACACCCCCCTCCCACACCCTCCCCTCGCTCAGTCACTTCGCTCCCTGTGTTGGGGTGCATAATTAATTAGTGTGTCAATTATTTGTTTTCTTCGTGAAAATATATATTTCTGGTCGATCAAATCATTACACGCTTTCCCAGATACAGTCAATGTAAGCCCGAATTTCCTATCTAGGCAAGCACCAGATTGCACAATTTCAAGTCAAAAAATGCAAAATCTCCCTACCGTGGGAGGGGGGACACCCCCCTCCCACACCCTCCCCCCGCTCAGTCACTTCGCTTCCTCGGGCTTGGTCGCTTCGCTCCTTGCAATGTCTCACTCTCACATCGGGCTCAAAGTTGGCAGTACTGTGTGATTGTGTCGTTGGGCATGAGCCCCTACACACACAAAATCGTGAGCCCCCAATAGGTTTTGCCCCCCCCCCCCCATATCCAAAACTGCTTCCGACCCGCCTGGACACGACCATCTTAACATCTAACCCCAGGGGCGTCGATCCTGGGGGGGGGGGGGGGGGCAGGGGGGCGGTCGCCCCCCAATGAAAATATTGGGGGGGGGGGCGAACATATCATTTCGCCCCCCCCAATAATTCCGAAAATGAGGAAGAAAAAAATCGAGTGATATAATGCCAAAGAGGGGAAAGACACATTTATCAATAATTAATCTTCAAAATAGCCGTGTTTTAGTTTGAAAAGAACTAGAAATCTCCTTTTCGCCGCGCGCTTCGCGCGCATACAGTTTCTCATATTGCAAGTTTCATTTTGGTTGCGGGAACTCGCCTTTCGAAATGTGTTGGGCAGTGTTATTTCTCAAACGCACTCCTCAAACGACGTTTACTAAAGCATCATCTATAGATAGCACACCGTCACAGAAAATAAAATAATCTGCAATATATCTTTCAGTCAATTCGGTCCATATGCGCTGAACGCAAATCAAATTGGAATATCATGTCCCCCCACATTTGAAAGTGGAGGAGATTGTCCCCCTCTCTTTGTCATTATGTATGTTTGGTCCCATACCACAGTAGGGAGCATTTGTATTTTTGGGCGTGAAATTGTGCGATTTGGTGCACACCTGAGACAGAATATCTCGTAATATGAAGTATATTATACTTCATATTACGAGAAGAAAAAAAAATACGTTCCGAGTAGGTTCACTATTTTATACAATTTTAACACCCATGATAGGAGTTGCAAATGTCTGAAATCTAAAAGCTTCCGGGGGCTCCGCCCCTGGACCCCCATTATTGTCCCCAAATGTGGGTGCCCCCCCCCCCCCAAAGTCAGGTCTTTGAGCCATCAAGACACTTTCAATGAGCGCATAATAAAACTTCCGGGCATGCCAATGTGGGGCTTTTAGCTCTCTCAGTGGTCAATCTGGAAAAAATTTCAAATTTCGCCCCCCCCCCCCAATCACAAAAACGGATCGACGCCCCTGTCTACCCCCCCCCCCCCCCCCCTCCCCCTGGGAGGACTTTCAAGCAATTGTCTTGGTCTCTAAATAGGTGCATGGTCTCGGCCACGAACAAATTGGTCTTGGTCCGGTGAACGGCAAATCATCCCCCCCAGGTGTAACAACCTGTCTACGCCACTGCCTTACGTCGAGCCAGCGAATTGTCTGATTGGCCTGGAACGTCGGCAATGACAATACTTTTGAAATACAGTACTGACTAGGGGAGGGGCCGGGGGCCGGGGGCGGGGGCGTGGGGGGTGGGGGGGGGGGCGTCGGGGGTACGGAATTATCTTATGGCGGAGGTGTGCCTCAGCCATAGAGCTAGAGCTGTATACTGTAATACTTTCTTATAATATATACAGCTCTATGGCCTCAGCCAGCTTCAAAACGGGGGTCTCGAAACGGCCGGGTTTTAGCGGGGCCAGTGAGCCGGGGTGTGCCTCAGACAAGTTCAAAACCGGGGTCTAAGGCCTAGGGAGCGGGGGCGTCGCCGCTGAGTCCATGGCCTTATCTATTGAGCAGCTAATATTTTCTCCTTAGACCCCTTAACCCTAAGAAGGCTGGGGTGGGGGGGGGGGGCATAATCCCCCCCCCCTCCGCGATTTTTGTTATTGCTCCAAAACGCGGTAAGATGACGAGCCGCTGCTTGGTGACTTTTTTCTTTTGGGTCTTGCGCATATTTTAAAATAAAAATTTTGAAAATCGGACCGACCGTTACGAAGTCACGTGACCTTTTGTCTATGCACGTCAGCCCGAAAATCGCTCAATTTCGTGATTTGTGTACAAAACATATGGAAATATCAGTTTTCGTACAAGGAGGTATATCATTGGTTATTTGGTCTTGTTTACATTTTATATGTTTGTTTTGGGGTTCAAAATAGTTGAATTATATTAGAAATAAAATAAACAACAAAAACAACAATAAAATACATAAGTAAAAAAAAACAAAGAAATAAGAAATTATAAAAACAATAGAAAACATAAGGAAGAACCTGGCTCTTCCAAATTTTGTTGTCGTATTATTATTCCAAAGGCTCTAAAGAATGTGAAAACCAGAGTTTAATTATGAAGAATATATTATTTATGGGTAAAAATATGAATGTTATGACCTTATTTGCATAAATTACCATAAATATGCAAATTAATGAAATTTTTCAAAAAATTAAAATTACCATTGTATTCTATACACTTCACTTATCATGCGTGCACATTTTCACATCGGCCGCTCTGCGGCCGAGATCTTAAGGCCCCCCCCCCCCCCCCCCCAGGCGTAGGAAGACCTCAAATAGCCCGGCCTTTTTAGGGTTAACTCCCGTTGCAGGGTTTTTGTAGCTCCAAAGACCCTATATTTTGTGCTTGTAGTCAGCTCTTCAGACCCCCATTTCAGAGTTCTGTGCGGCACACCCCCGTCAAAAAATAATTCGAGTGCCCCCCCCGGGCCCCCCCCCCCCCCCGGGGGCATTAAACCCCGCCTCACCGACGCCTGGGAAGTGAGACATGACAGTTATGCAACGAACATGATTAACTAAGTTGGCATAACATGATTGAGTTTAGCCAATCAATTTATGTCTCGTATTTACCAAGTCACATAAAATATAAATAAGTTTGGCATGATCGATCTTGGGTAGATATAAAACATGTTGCATTCCGTAACATAGCCACTAAAAGGATGTCTAGTAGCGTACCATACTCTTTTCAACTAACACGATCATCAACAAGTTTTTAAGTATCGTAATCGAAATGCCGATTCACAATTCAGTCACAGAAGATAAACAAAGTCGAAAGTCGTGTCTCATAATAGAGGTAAATAACGTTCATTTGCTTGTCAGATTTCATTAGAATAATATTTAATTGAATAATCAACAAAGTCAGTCACCTGTACCAGCATTAGGGCTGATGTCGCTGAGTCTACATTGGTCTACATTGCCTGAAATAATTAATGGACGATGGGAGGAGAATCTGCTGCGACACTGTGCCTGTGCTGTGGCGCGCCGGCCGCGGGCCGGGCGCGGCGGCTGAATGATGACGGCTGCTTCTGAGCTGAGCTGAGCTGAGCTCGACTGATCTGACTGAGCTTGCCTGGCTTGGCCAATTGGGACCGGGCCCCGGCTGCCCTGGGCCTGGGCCTTGGCCTGAGTCTGAGGCTCAGCTGCAGCGGGCTGAGGCGGAGTGAGGGGGTCCTACTGATTACAATTAGTGCAAACTGCGAACAAACGGCAACGGCAAAAAGTGCAAACTAGCGGGAATAGGATTTTCTGCGAACACTGTCACTGCAAACTGTTTCATTCAGTGTTTGCACTTGTTTGCAGTAAATCATTTTCGCAGTAAAACTAAAAGTGTTCACGCTTCATCAATAAATGTATTTTTATATTGATGGCTGATGCCATGATG